>CM017192.1:15722489-15754989 GCA_004837865.1 Musa balbisiana | reverse complement strand
AGTTCCACTTAGTTCTAATGGTGAAGATTACCGTATTTGGATAAAACAAGATTAACCCAAAGATAATTGAAATTATTTGGCAAGGGCATAAGCTTCTTGACACAGATAATGATCTTGATATTCCTAATACCAAGGCCTCCTTCAGCCTTAGAGCTAGTGATGCGACTCTAATTAATAAGGGATATTTTATTTTTAGATCGATTATTGTTCTAGAAGAAGTGACAAGAACATTTCCAAGTGAAGGAAATATTTTAAATCAATGATCCAAGTATTTATCAAAGAATGAAAGGGCATAGTGTTGACCACAAAATTGCATAGGACTATTTTATTAGCCTGGAACAACTTTTAACTGTTCGCATCATTTAATCTAGAAAGGACATTTTGGATTATTTGATCTTGATAGTGATTAGGAACTCTATAATGGTGAAGGGAGGAACTCGGATAGTTAAGGGGCTAATTGCATTCTTTAATGTGTAGGAGCTTACAAACCCAATGCTTAGTGATAGGGTTGTAGGCCTTAGGAGGTAAGATGATCAACTTATTTTTATTGATATGAAGTTCGACGATCGACTTGTTCTTATTGACATGAAGTCGAGGAATAAAGATCGAGAGCTTTGATCAGGTTAAGGCATGACTTATCATTAGCTCCGATAGTGAGGAGGATGTCATCTATAAAGATGAGGTATGAGTTTTAAGGCCTTTGATACCAAAGGGAGTAATCTTCCTTCCGACTATGATGTCCTCAAGAATGTTAGTTGAATTTTTACTATACTAGCACAAAAAGGAGGAAGGGAAGGAGGTCACCTTGCCTAACCCTATAGAGTTTGGGAGGAGGAAATTATTGATGAGTTGGGAGGAGACATAAAAATAAAGAGAAATTTTAATTCAATCAATATATCAAGATTTTTCATATTTGTATATGGATCTTTTATTGTAAAAAATCCTAACAAAATTATTAGAATTTTTTGTCAAACATATGGCAACTCATAAAAAGTGTTGGAAAAGGTGATAAAAACTAAAATATTTTTTAATATAATTAAATAAGATATAATTTAACGTAAATATATTATAAAATAATTTAATAGTGTGAGTTAATCAAATTAGCAATAAAATGGTAAGCAAATCATGAGAGAAGATTTATGTAGAAAAATCCTTCAATATGAAGAAAAAATAGGTGCAAGCTAGAATAATATTTTATTTTAAAATAATAAAATTACAAAGTTCACGTTTTATGGACTAACCAAAGGATATAACATATAAAAATCATATACTCATATGAGTTTCAAAATGTCAGGGAGAAACATTGAGTAGAAGAAGAAATCTTAAAGATCTATACTGATAAATTCAGAAAGTCTAATATCTGAATTAGCATATAGAAAAGCATAACAATCGAAATCAATTTGACTAATCAATTGTAAAATCTTTCTTCTCCCCAAATGAAAGTCTTTTTTCTTTACTGATGATAACCTTTTCAGAATTTTCTCATCTACTCATATAAAATTAATGTTGGAAATTTGAATTAATCATTTAAGTCATGCGTGGGATCGCCCAATAAAAAGTTCACAAAAGCCATATAAAAATGCATCAAGAATTGAACAAAATCATCGAATCCCAGGTGCAATGAGTTTTCGCAATAACATGCATACTCGCACCCGTTTCCATTCGCTTGGCTTGACTTCAAAAGTGTTAACAATGAAGTAATAAAAATGGTTTCCTTGTATGAAGTGATATTGTAAGGTCGTGTTGCAAAAGCGAGTTTCGCCTTCCTTCCTTTTAACCTGTCTGTCATCCTGAGGAAGAGTCATGTCGGAGGAAAAAAGCATTAGATCCGGATTCTGATACCTTGGATTTCACTGGTAAATTAATGTGGGAGGCATTGGATTCGGATTCCGATTCTTTGGATTTGGATTTCACTGGAAAATTAATGTGGGGGAACACCTCCAACACCTGGTGGACATTTATACTTCACGTTGGGACGCAGACATCACGTAAACTTTGTTGGCTTTCATGCACATGCTCTCGTCTAACATTTTTTCTGTGAACATTTATAAGGTTAGCCAAAGAGGAAGAGGAGGAAGGGTCTCGATTAAGTATTTGAAGAGTGGGTACAAAGGGTGCTGTACACTACACATTGTCTAATATCTCTCTCTCGTTTTTATGGTGTTGGACAAAGTGGAATGGATGGTGGGTTGGTGAGGCAGAGAATTGATGGGATTTAAATGCATGGCATTGGGTTGAAGAAGCTGGTAGATGAGATGGTGTGGAGGTGAGGGAACTTATTCATTGGTGATGGTGGGGGTGAAGTTGTGAGCATCATGAATGATGGCAGATCAGAAGACAAAAAGGAGCGATTGGGCTGGTGGGTCCAGCTCTTCAATGCTCTCTCTCTCTCTCTCCTTTTTGCCTTCTTTTTTCTGCCAGACAATGAATGGTAAAAAGATATTGGCACGTACACCCTTTCGAGTTTGTCTTGGTAGTAGATCACTATTGCTTCCCGTATTGCTTTTTCCCAAAGATAATGATAAAAGAATGTGGAGGATATGTGTGGATCATTATGTCTTGTCATGAACTTGCAAAAAAATTATTTTTTGTTTACAAAGTTAATATTATATATAACGTGAAATTATCAATAAATCGGACAAGTGATTCTTTTTTGGTTATCACAATGGTTCAAGTTTTTATGACATATATATATTTACTTTAGTTACTAACAGTCTTTGTATAAATAGCATAGCATAGCGGAAAAGAAATGGTTTGTTCTTATGTAAGAGATAACATATAAGTATGGAAACGGGAATTAACTAGGCGATCATCAATTTCATATATGCTCAATTAGATTAAATCTCTTAAATGGTTGGTTGTATATAAATTTAGAGGCAAATAAGTATTAATGTGAAGCTTGGGGAGTCGGGGTTGGTAGGTAGCATGCACAATATAATTA
Organism: Musa balbisiana; assembly: GCA_004837865.1. Classification (NCBI taxonomy): domain Eukaryota; kingdom Viridiplantae; phylum Streptophyta; class Magnoliopsida; order Zingiberales; family Musaceae; genus Musa; species Musa balbisiana. Next base: position 15,752,048 of record CM017192.1, on the reverse strand, counting down.
CAGTTCCATTCTTCATGTCATATTCACAAGAAGCATTGCTCGTGTAGATTCCACAATCTTGGATTTATTTTATGATTTCAGAAAATAGCTGTAGAGTTCAAATCCCCTATTGTGCAGTATGGTGCTGTGCAGGAGTTAGTTAAATCATCCAACATTTATTATCAAACGGTTGCATGTGTCTCAAGAGTTGTCGAAAATTTTGATCTTTTACACGACACTACCCTATCAGTGAAGGATATGAGTTCAATATGCACTGTTTCTGTAGAGTGAACCATCAGAACTTAAGTATAATAAGAAGAATATTAGAATAACCTTTTTGAACCATAGTGAGATCAAACTACGTGCATCGTGAAGGGAGAAAGAGACGCCTCTTTCTCTTTGTAGTGTAGTATTATAATGAGAGTTCCAGTTTCATTACTCAACACCACCCCCCACTAGAATCGTAGTTATAGTTCTGATAAGCAGTAGCTATCTGCCCCATTGAGCCTCCTTTTAGCCCACAGAAGATACTAAAGAAAAAAAGATGTAGCCTTTGTTCCTGTGTTTGCTTGCGTGTGAGAAATGGCATTACGACGAAGGGAAAGATAGGGATTAGTAGGTTAATCTCCTGGTTATTGTCCTTGTCATTCTCTCTCTTGCTTTCTTTTCTCCCTCTCACACCCACCCCCCACCCACCTTGTTCACGCTTCTCAATCCTTTCCTTTTAGATGGGACGGTTTGAGGGGAAAGAATGAGCGAGATGATTGAATCTTTCCTTCTCCACCGAATGGTCATCTCAGCTTGTCTGTTGTTATCCACACCACACAACAAGAACAATCCCATCCCTTTTTCAACCTCTTTAATTTGGTTAGTAAATGCCTCTCTCTCTCTCTCTCTCTCGTATAAATGGCATTTATCCCCCCTCGTTGGGTCAAAGTATCAAAAGCTTGGAGGCAGTGGTATGGGAAGTATATGTTGTCATCTGGGCTTATCAAAGGGTTGCTTGCAGAGGTTTTTGGCATTCTGTCCACCTCCATCCACCACTTCTATCTCTCATCAACAAGGAGAATCATATGGACGGAGGTGGGCATCCTGCCAACTGAACTCTGTTAGCTTCTCTTTGTAAAACCCATCTGGCAGATCTTTCTTGCAATTGACGACCTGGATTGCCCTCATACAAGTAGAGAAAACAAACACTTGTTCGGTGGTTAAAGGAAGGGTTGGTATACGCGAGTTTTTTTGGGCATCACACACCTTACTTTTCTTCTTGACTGCTGCTAATATATGTCATAATTAGATGATGGGCATTTCTTTGCCTCTTCACTGCAGGAATGATTACGACGATGAGATGGTATGCGATCCTATAACTTTGCTTGGTTTTGCTTGCCTCCTCCTGTCCCTTCTGAGTCATTTTAGTTGATGCTTTGCTGGTAATCTTCTTCCAGCTTTGCAGGTTTTCACCAATCTCACATCTGATGTAAGGTGAGAATGACAAGGCATTGCAATAGAGAGAAAATGCAGGAAAATCTGCCAAAATATGTATATATTGCCTCTATCCGTTTTCTATCTCTAACGTTTTCTCGGGCTTCTTTTTTACTAGAACAATGATCTTTCTTGCACCATCTTTCGCCATCACGTGATTGAGACTGGGTTATCTCAGGCAACCCTGAACATCCTTTCATAAATCTATATATGAGCCAGTCAGTTTGGCTTAGACTGCTCTTGAAATTTCAGAAATGAGTAGCAGGGATTCAATGCTTTGTTTTCTTTTTAGATGTTTGTTTCTAGCTGCAAGCACAAGTCTAATAAAAAATGAGAAGCATCATGTACATAACATTTCTTTTTCTTGGTTTCAATGAAGGCTTTCATGAAGTTGCAGCATCATTAACGCGGTTAGGGTTTCTGTAATTTTTGGCAACGCAAAAAAAGAAAATATCGCTTGAGAATGATGAAATCAACAGTAAAAGATTGTTCTCGAGGAACCAAATGCAACATGACCAAAGGCAGTCTTCTTTGTAATATCCAACACCATCATTTGTTTCAGCCGTTTGGATAAGTCAAGAGTTGTATGCATACGCATATACTTCTCTTTTGGTCATTAGCTTGCATACTCGGGATCATATATACCATCCAGCTTACGTTCTTTGTTTGATTCAGAAGATGCAATTTGGCGTAGAAATAACCTGCCTCATCATTACTTCCCTCGAGGAAAAAGAAGAACAGGAAAGAAGACTACATCCATCTAGTGTGAATACAGTAAGCTCTTTCATTTCTCGAGAACAAATGGATTCAAGCAAACCATGTTGGAGCAACGCTGCATCTGCCAGGTTCATTTTTTATCTTCAAACTTAACTGTATTTATCATGCAATAAATACATTCCAGACCTTTTATCATAATTTTTGTGTATTTATTTATGCTGTTGTTTTCCTTGTTAACTTCATTTCTGTGGATTCTTGTTCAGCTTATTGTTTCAAAAACAATATGATTACAAGTGTGATGCTATCTTTAGATTCTCATGTGAGAAGGTAAAGTTATTCTCAGCATTAACGGGTCAAGAGAGGGAAATAGAGTTGAACAGCTGATGAATGAATGCATTGTGTGTGATCATCATCATGCCTTTGAACTTAATAGTTTCTCTTGAAGTTGTCACCTAATAATGAGCTGTTTGAAATCTTCTCGACACATGGAACGGTCTACGTTCCAAAGGTTGGGAAACTCCAAGGGTCATTCATTGTTTCAGTCTGCTGCGGCTGCTAAAAGTGAGTCTTCAATATGCCCATGGCTGAGATCACTCTGCATGACACCTGCATCAACCTTACCTTTGTAACCTGTTAAATCACATAAATATATTACATCAAATCTTTCTTTACAGGATGTTCTCTCAAGCAAGCAAATCCTTCTTCACCTCCCCCTATTAAACAGATTGCCTGTTGGAACATTCTTCCGTTTCTCTTTTATCATTCTTTACTTTGTAGCTTGTAACATTTGAACCTCCTTTCAGATTTTTTGTCATCTATTGTGTTTCTCACGTGAACTTCTTGGCTTGTGGATTCAGTCATTAGATTGTTTTCGAATATTATTCACTGTTTAAATAAGTATACATGGTAATTTAAGCTCCACTGTACTAAAAGCATTACCTCTACTACTCATATATAGAACAAGCTAAAACAATGCATGCAATGCTCAGTCTTTTTTCATAAATAATTTTATTGTTGTCTTTAATCAACTATGCTGATAAATTCTAATTTTTCTACAAAAAGAGACCTGAAATTTTTAGTATTTCAACATTCACTTATCCAAACTCTCTTAAAATAAACTTAAGAAGTTCAATCATGCAAAGTATGTTGATAAGTGAACAAAAATTTGCAAGATAAATAACTCCAAATTCATACCTTAAGAATTCTTGTAAATGGGAAATCCGGTATACAACAATATGTTCTTGTTGACATTTTACATGAAAAATCTAAGGTAATTAACTTATCAGATGAATTTGATTTGTTTTCCCTATAGCTCCAGTCAACATGTAAAAAAAGAAAGTACTACTAATGATATGAAAATAAGACAATACTTATTAAATAAATTACAAGTAAATTATACTTGAGGTTCATAACAAATTTGAAGACACTGCACTTTTCTCATGTAAATTATGATTATATTATTAAATTATATGATTTTATCTAATTAGATAAGATATATTATAATTTTGATTGGATTCGAATTATAATTATCAGTCAATAAAAAGAAAGCCCACTGATGATATAATTCTTTAGGAAATAACCTTGATGGGAGAGACTCTCATAATCACTTATTCTAAACTCTCTATTTAGGATCTCTTAGGAACTATATATGATATGATATGATATAATGCAATACATGGACACAATTAAGATTATTAATTTATTCACATCTTCCTTTTTCTCTATTTCATCACTCACAGTGGTTATATGAAAGATACGAAAAGAAGAGAAGGTAAGTCTAGTTCTCATTGCATATCCATGTTATTATGTTCTATAGATTAAACTATGGAATATATTTTAAAAATCAAATAAAGGTACTTGTATTCTAACATTAAATTTATTTCATATAATAACATGATTATGATTCTATGCTAACAATTGGTATCAAAACTTAATATTTGGAAATCAAATATCTTAGGTTGTAAAAGTTTAAATTTGTTTATATTATCACCATTCTCTTAGGAAGGGTGATCTGATATAATTGCTTATTCCGTCCATATTTATCATTTGTTGCTTGCTTGCAGGTGATATGTGGGAAAGGTGGGACCTAAAAAGACAGAGACCTATAAAGCAAGGCTAGTGGTTAAAAGATATCATCAAAGATATGGTGTTGATTATGATGAAACCTTCTCACTTATAGCAATGCTAAAATCCATTTAATTTTTATTGGCTATTGCAACACATTATGATTTTAAAATCTAATAGATAGATATAAAAACCGTATTCCTTAATGGCAACCTCGAGGAGGAGGTATATATGATATAGCCTAAGAGATTCATGTCCAAAGAAAGTCCAAATAAGATGTGCAGATTGCTTAGCTCTGTTTATGGATTGAAGCAAGCTTCTCGAAGTTGGAACACAAGATTTGATCAGGTGATCAGATTTTATGACTTTGTTAAGAACGAAGATCAACCTTATATACAAGAAAGGGTAAATGTGAGTGCTATCATCTTCTTGATGCTATATGTTATGATAGCATGATCATTGATAGTGATATAGGAATGTTTTCTGCAAATAAAGACTTGGTTATCTATATATTTCTCCATGAATGATTTATAGGAAGCATTCTGTATATTGAGGAGTTCAGATCTATAGAGATAGATCTAAGATAATGCTTGGCTTGTTCCAAGTCAGGTACATAGATACCATTATCAAAGATTTGACACGGAAGATTCCAAGAGAGGTGTCACACCAATGAGATACCAATGAGACATGGGATATTGCTTTCTAGGAGTATGTCCCCAAAAACCCTTGAAGAAAATGGTAGACATGAAGAGGATACCCTATACCTTAGCGATATGATCTATCATGTATGTATGTTATATACTAGTCTGATATACCATAGGCTCTGAGTGTCACGAGCAGGTATCAAGTGGATCTAGGCTTAGAGCACTAGAAAATAGTAAATGTGGAATCCATATATATATATATATATATATATATATATATATATATATATATATATATATATATATATATATATATATATATATATATATATATATATATATATATATATATATATATATATATATATATATATATATATATATATATATATATATATATATATATATATATATATATATATATATATATATATATATATATATATATATATATATATATATATATATATATATATATATATATATATATATATATATATATATATATATATATATATATATATATATATATATATATATATATATATATATATATATATATATATATATATATATATATATATATATATATATATATATATATATATATATATATATATATATATATATATATATATATATATATATATATATATATATATATATATATATATATATATATATATATATATATATATATATATATATATATATATATATATATATATATATATATATATATATATATGTAGTAGTAGAAAGAGTTCCATCCGAAGATAACATCGTAAATCAATTAACAAAGCTATCGTCTCATATTGTCTTTGAATGTCATAGGGTCTGATAAGGATCAAACATATAGGTGATTGGCTTTAGGTCAAGTAGGAGATTGCTAATCATAAGTGCCTTGCAAACCAATCATGTGAGTGATGACACATGTGACATGATACATATTCTTTTTGCTTATTATATTATTTGATATTTTATCACTTTATATTGCTTGTTGCATATATATATATATATATATATATAGTGATTTTCGTAGATCTATGCAATGAGAATCGGATTGTGATGAGATTATGATAATGAGACCAATTCGCTTTTAAATACAAACCCTAAATAAGCTCAGTCATATGTTACTTGAGAGGGACATTGAGATAACTAGACAGATTTGTGTGCTATATACCCGTCTATATGATGGAGATAATTGATCTCATAATTGCTTGAGTGGGGACACTAGGGATATTATGTAGGTGCTCATTGGAGAATGAGTTTACAAATTAATCCGCTTATAAAATGTTGAGTGATTGATGATGTCTTATTATTAGATAGTGATTCTATTGTCCTAGTAGTGTATCGGGAGTGGTAACTAACCATACGAGGGCTATTTAGTATCGATAGAGGATCATCCACTCTTAGTGTCATGATAGAAATATCTTATGTATTCTTGCTCAGACAAATCCTTAGCTATGATTATTCGAATTGAGAGAGAAATAGTTCTCTAAGAGAATCCGATTAGAGCAAAACTCAAGTAGAAATCGTATGGGCCTAACAACACTATGCCCGATGTACGATGTTTGGGATATTAGATGGATGAGGAACTATAAATATTGTTGGGAAATCTTAGGGGCGACATCACATTCGCAGTGGAAGAACAAGAAAATAAAATTCTCATTTCGAAAGAGATATTCATCGTCGTGCGAAGATTGGTGCACAAAAAATCCGCGAAACAAACTGCATATAGAATAGATTATGTTACCTAGGGAAATCGTATATCCCTATTTCCTCGCAGATCTCTAGGAGAGGGTGAAGGAGGTCAAGCATCCTCCTTTCTAGCGATGATCCACACAATAGGGTTGTGACGATGCTCCTCAAAACTCCAAGCTTACTCTGAGATGGAGAGGGGGGGGGGGGGGGGGAGAGAATAGGAGAGGCAAGCAAAGGCTCTAGCTTATGAGGCTCTGAATCCCTCATATTTATAGAGGCCCCCTATCAAACCCTAATGGATCCTCCCCTAGTGGGTAGTGGATCTGCATCCAATTACCCAAGCCTTTTAGATTAGTGGATCTCTATCGAATAATCTCTCATGGGCTCTTATTGGATCTCGTCCATGGGATCCAATAATTCAGGGGCTTATTGGATATCCAATAAGATAGGGGCTTCGACGGATATCTTATATCCGAACCTCTACTTATCGCAATGACTATCATATGTGTGTGACCCTCTAGGCCCAATATCGAGCTAACCGCGAGTAATAGCTATCAGAACTCCTTTTGGCTTAGTAAATTCTTATCTCTGTAATAATTCACTTGACTCATCGACTACGGACGTACTAGGCTACTACACCGTAGTTCCTAAATGATATAGGGGAATCTAATCCATTGGACCTGTCTGTCCTCAATTACCATGTACCTATAGTCTCTCATCTATCTAATATCCCAGAAATCGTATATCGGGCATGGTGCTGTCAGACCCATACGGTTTCTACTCGAGTCTCGCTCTAATTGGATTCTCCTGGAGAACTCTTTCTCTCTCAACCCGAATGACCATGGCCACAGATTTGTATGAGCAAGAATAAATGGGATATTCCTCTCATGACGTCGAGAGTGGATAATCCTCTATCGATACTCAATAACCCTCGTAAGGTCGACTGCCACTCCCAATGACCAATTGTACTAGATCTGGGACATCCAAACCTATAAATTTGGTATCAAAGAGTTGAGCACTCATACAGGACATCCTTGGTGTCTAAAGTCTAAGGACCAGATACACCACTAGGACTATAGAATCGTTGTCTAACAATAAGGCATCATCAACCATCCAGTATTTCGTAAGCGGATCAATCAGTGAACTCATTCTCAAATGAGCACTTGTACTGTATCCCTAGTGTCCCCACACGAGCAGCTATAAGACTAGCTGCATCCATCATATGAATGGGTATATAGTACACCAGTCTGTCTGGTTATCGCAATGTCCCTCTTGAGTAACCTATGATCGAAATGATTTAGGATCTGTGTTTAAAGGTGAATCGGTCTCATTATCGTGATCTCATCACGATCCGATTCCCATTGCATAGATCCAAGGATATCACAATATATACATGCATATATGTAATAGATAATATAAAGTGATAAAAGTCAAAATATAATAAGTAAAAAGATTTCGTGTCAAGTCACACATGCCATCACTCACGTAATTGGCTTGCTGGGCACCTATGACTAGCAATCTCCCACTTGACCTAAAGCCAATCACCTATGTGTCTGATCCCCATCAGACTCCTGTGACGCTAAAAAACAATATGAGACAACGGCTTTGTTAGTGGATCTGCAATGTTATCTTCAGATGGAACTCTTTCCACTACTACATCTCCTCAGGTTACGGTCTCTCTAATAAGGTGGAACCTCCTCAAAACATGCTTAGATTTCTGATGAGACCTGGGTTCCTTAGCTTGACCAATCGCCCCATTGTTGTCGTAATATAAGGAAATCGGCTCATCGCTATTTGGCACGACTCCCAAATCTGTGATAAACTTCTTCATCCAGACTCCCTCTTTTGTTACATCTGCTACAGTAATGTATTCCGCCTCTGTGGTCGAGTCAGCAGTAGTATCTTGCTTAGAACTCTTCCAGCACATTGCTCCTCCATTCAAGGTGTACACATACCCCGAATTTGACTTGCTATTATTGACATCAGACTGAAAACTTGAGTTTGTATAGCCTTCAACATTGAGGCTACTACGTCCATATACTAGTAAAAGATCCTTAGTCCTTCTCAAGTATTTAAAGATATACTTTACTGCTTTCCAATGCTCCAAGCCTGGATCCGCCTGATACCTGCTTGTGACACTCAGAGCATACGCTATATCAGGCCTAGTACATAGCATGGCATACATGATACACCCTATCGTTGAGGCATAAGGTATCATATCTATGTTCACCGTTTCTTTTGGAGTCTTTGGGGACATACTCCTAAAAAGCGATATCCATGTCTCATTGATATGAGACATCTATTGGAATTTTCTATGCCAAACCTTTTGACAATGGTTTCTATGTACTTGGACTGGGACAAGCCAAGCATCCTCTTGGATCTATCTTTATAGATCTGAATCCTTAAGATATAAGATATAGATCTAAGAGAACTGGCTTCTCTTTCCTAATAGTACTCTCTGCCTCCCTCAACATATTGAGGAGCTCTGAGAGAGTCACCTCAAGTTCGTTCATATTAAAATTTATTATGAACTATGAAAAGGAATCTGGTAGGGACTGAAGCACAATGTCCACACACATGTTATCCTCTAGGACCATTCCTAGACTTGTGAGTTTCTCCATTCACTCAATCATCTTTATGACATGATTCTGAACCGGTGTCCCCTCAGTCATCCTAGTGCAGAAGAGGCTCTTGGATATCTCATATCGCTGAGTCCTTCCCTGTTCCTCAAACAATTTACGGACATGTAGGAAAATGGATCTAGCATCCATCTTTTCATGTTATCTCTGTAACTCAGGAGTCATAGAGCACAACATATAGCACTGAGCAAGAGTGGAGTTATCAATGTACTTCATGTAGCGAGCGATCTTATCCTCGCTGCCTCTTCCTCGGGCATAGGCATTATTGTATCAAAGACGTACGCGATTTTCTCCGTCGTGAGAATAATTCTCAAGTTACGGGGCCAATCCATATAATTTGGACCAGTGAGGCGATTGACATTAAGTATGCCACATAAGGGATTTGAAAGCGACATTTTCTAAAAATAAAGATGCAGTAGGAATGAATAACATGTAGATTTTGCAAGAAATAAACAATCAAGATATGGACTTCTATCTTAATATGCTCCCACTATTTTACTAGCGAGTCACGCAACACCCTCAGCACGTGAAATGGAAGTCTCCGGCAGACTTTTAGTGTGGATCAGGATCCAATCGGCGTCTTAGTGTAACCTCGAGGGACTCGAACAATCACACTAAGCCCAAAAGGTAGACAACTCTTTATGATTCCCATCCTGTTCGGCCTCTGAATCACCATGGTCTCGAGAGACTCGACCAACTATGATGTTCGGTTAAGTCAACACATTCGTTACAAGATGAGTCTGATTTGATGATATACCCTCGAGGGACTCGACCAAGCATACCATGTCCTCAGGTCACCGGTGACATCTCTATGTCATAAGCAAGATAACGAATCACGATATAGGTGAGTCTCGAGAGACTCAACCAACTCAACCTACATTGGGAATCGGTTCCTACCCATAACGATGAAAGACCACGTGGGTTAATCTAATTGCCTCACATTTACTAACTTAATATTATTGAGAGAGATGTTTTTATGATTTGGTCTCCTAATATGACATGTCACACATATACATATTTAATATATATCTACATCGCATGCAAATATATATACATATCTAGTATGTGTATATGCAATCACACTAGATAATCATGGACCACAATTTAATGTGATTAGGCCCGAGTCAGTAGGCCTAATCACTCACATCAAGATCTATGTGTGCAACGGTGCATCTCCATGCCCTATGATCGTCCATCTCATCTTCGTCAGTTCCGTCAACATCTCGATGCATCTCCATGCATCGTAATCGTCCGTCTCGTGGGCCCCGTTATCGTATCTACGCTCTCGCTATGCCTCCTCATATGATTACAACTTAATTATAGGCACACAGGCCCGACAATAAACGAGAAATATAATGAAGGCTCGTAGGCCCCAATAATAATAATCACAAGTACACACATCACACGGTCCATGATCATTCGTCCACACATCATACATCACATGTATAAGTCATTATCATGTACGACTACTAGATAATAATAAAAAATAATAATCAACTAAACCTTTTAATTAATTAATATTCTTATGAAATCAAGGATATGTAAGAAATTTTATGAATTCTAAGGGGTATTTTCATAATTTGGTCAAAGGATAGAAATTGGAATTTCTCAAATTCTCAAGGGCAAAACTATCTTTTACCCAGAAAACCCTAATGCCCTTCTCCCTCTCCCTTGCTTCTACTGCCGCCACCACCCTACCGGTGGCAACCTTTGCAATGGGGGGTAGGGACGCTGCCCCTGCTTACGGGCGGTGCCTACCCTATGGTTAGGAGTAGCCATGGGTGGTTCTGCCCGCGGGGGCTGCACCCGTAGCCGTCGCCTGTGCTGGCCAATCGCCTGTGGGCGAGCGCCGCTGCTGGCGCTGTGTGTCCAGGCAACGCCCACGGATGTCACCGCCTACGCACCGCAAGCGGCTCTTCCTGTGGGCGGCTAGCCGCCTGCGGCTGCGACTGTGCGCAGCAATAGTTACCACGCGCATGTGGCATGCTTGCAGGCGGGTCTGCCCTTGTGGGCGTTGTGGCCACAGGCAGCACCCGCGTGCTGCCAGCCCCGTCGGCCACAAGCCTACTGCATGCAGGTCGCCGACCGGTTGCGGTTGCACACACGCAGATCGAGGGCAGCAACAGTTGCTACCCTTTCTGGCTTTTATGTCAATAATTTTAATATCAAAAGTTTTTCCAAAACACAACACACGCAATTCAAAACCAATCTATCGCACGAACAACCTGGCTCTGATACCACTATTGGGAAATCTTAGGGGCGACGTGGAGAGGGGAGGGGAGAATAGGAGAGGCAAGCAAAGGCTCTAGCCTATGAGGCTATGAATCCCTCCTATTTATAGAGGCCCCTTGTCAAACCCTAATGAATCCTCCCCTAGTTGGTATTGGATCTACATCCAATTACCCAAGCCTTTTAGATTAGTAGATCTCTATCCAATAATCTCTCATGGGCTCTTATTAGATCTCGTCCATGGGATCCAATAATTCAGGGGCTTATTAGATATCCAATAAGATAAGGGCTCCAACAGATATCTTATATCCGAACCTCTACTCATCGCAATGCCTACCATATATGTGTGACCCTCTAGGCCTAATATCGAGCTGGTCGTGAGTCATAGCTATTAGAACTCTTTCTGGCTCAGTGAATTATTATCTCTGTAATAATTCACTCAACTCATTGACTACGGACGTACTAGGCCACTACGCCGTAGTCCCCAGATGATACAAGGGAATCCAATCCATTAGACCTGTCTGTCCTCAGTTACCGTGTACCTATAGTCTCTCATCCATCTAATATCCCAAAGACCGTATATCGGGTATAGTACTGTCAGACTCATACGATTTCTACTCGAGTCTCGTTCTAATCGGATTCTCCTGTAGAACTCTTTCTCTCTCAACCCGAATGACCCTAGCTAGGGATTTGTCTAAGCAAGAACACATGAGATATTCCTCTCATGACGCTAAGAGTAGATGATCCTCTATTGATACTCAATAGCCCTCGTAAGGTCGATTGCCACTCCCAATGACCAGCTGTATTAGATCTGGGACATCCAAACCTATAAGTTTGGTATCAAAGAGTGGAGCACTCATACAGGTCATCCTTGGTATCTCAAGTCTAAGGACTAGATACACTATTAGCACTACGAAATCGTTGTCTGACAATAAGGCATCATCAACCATCCAGTATTCTGTAAGCGGATCAATTAGTGAACTCATTCTCTAATGAGCACTTGTACTATATCCCTAGTGTCCCTATACGAGCAGCTATGAGACTAGCTGCATCCATTATATGGATGGGTATACAACACACCAATCTATCCGGTTATCACGATGTCCCTCTCGAGTAACCTATGACCGGGATTATTTAGAATCTGTGTTTAAAGGTGAATCGGTCTCATTATCGTGATCTCATCACAATCCGATTCCCATTGCACAGATCCAAGGACACCACAATATATACATGTTGAATCTCGGATTTTGATGATGAAACTAATTGATTGTGTTTAGATGTTTAACTGCATTTTGAGTGATGCAGGTCTACTCGATCAGGATTAGACAGTTGACGTAGAAGGAATTGACGTTGCGCCGGAGGAGATCACGTTAGGATATTGGACGGTAGGACGCTTCGGACGTCGGGCATCGGGCCAAGGAGAGCGGAATTGCACCAAGGATATCGGGGTTGCGGAGGTCAACCGCCGATTGGGCAACAAGCCGCAAGAGAGAACGATGCGCTGAAGAATCGGACGAAGCGCCAACCAATGACGTGCCGGGCAACAGAATGTCAATTCGCGTTGTAATAATTGTCTAGATCGGAGTAGAGTTTTGGCTTGTGTGTGCAGGATTAACTACGATAACGATGAAGACATAAAGCGAAACAAAGTGCCGGAGTCAAGCGCGAAGGATTCGTTGGGAGTTCGAGAGTTCGACGGAAGTCTGAAGGTTCGTCGGGAATGCTGTCGGAACTAGCCGAGAATGAGTAGGGAGCTTGCTGAAGGGTTTTTCGGAAGCTCGCCAAAAGGTTCGTCGGAAGTTCACGGAGCTCACCGAGAAAGATCGGAGCTTGCCGAAGAAGCTCGTCGGAACTCGCCAAGATCAAATCGTGAAGTCTAGGAGCTTGCCGGGAGTCCGTAGAATGGTTTCCGAGAGTTTATCGGAAGACCACCGGAAGTTCGCCGAAAGCTCGCCGGAAGAAGTCTTGACTTATGGACTTTGTAATAGCTTAGAAAATGTCTTTAAATTTGTAGTTAGCACGTTAATTAGGGCTAGGATTAGGTGTTAATCCTATGACCCAAGTAGGGGCCAATTCGGCCCAAGTTCGGACTGGTTTGGGCCAATTTTGGAGCCCAACCAGTGAGCTGAAATAGTGTAGGCGGTGGCACCGCCCAGAGGCCGAGAGCTGGGCGGTGGCACCACCTGGGCTGGGCGGTTGCACCGCCCAGCACCCGAGAGCTGGGCGGTGGCACCGCCTGGCTGGGCGCTGGGACCGCCAGCATCGGGAACATAAGAGAATTCAAATTTTTGGAGCCCAAATTTGAATCCTCTTGAGGCCTATAAATACCCCTCAATTCTCAGCAGAGAGAACAACTTTTTGAGCAGCAAGTGATTGAGAGAAAGGTCTCAGAAAAGTCTTAGCAATCCTTGGTTTTCAATTTGCTAGTGTTCACCTCCTTCTTTCTTGAAAATCTATAAGAGTGTGAACTGCTTGTAAAGAGTTGTAAGAGGGGTATTTACCCTTCCATTTCAAGAGATTTGCTAGTGGAAGGTGGGAGCCTCGTCGAAGAGGGGCCTCGCAAGTGGATGTAGGTCATTTGACCGAACCACTTTAAAAACGGCGTAATCTCTGGTTTGCATTTCATTGTTGCTATTCACATTACTGCAAACTTTCTTACTTGCTTTATTTACTCATTACCTTAGCTGCTCTACTATACGAATACGCTTTCAAGTTCAATTTTTACCGTACGAAAGATTGATCAAAACCGACGTTTTAATCCGCTGCACTAATTCACCCCCCCCCCCCCTCTTAGTGCTCTTGATCCTAACAATTTGTATCAGAGCCCGATATTTCTCATTTCGGATTTACACCCGAGAGAAATGGCTCTTCATGGCTTTCAAGAGGGCTTTTTGGTTTTTCGTCCACCGTTGTTTAACGGATTGGACTACACTTATTGGAAAACTCGAATGAGAGTTTTCTTGATTTCTATGAATTTGGATTTATGGAATATTGTTGAAAATGGTTTTCAACTTCCCTCTAAACCGATGAATGAATGGTCGGTTTTGGAGAAGAAGTATTTTTCTTTAAACGCAAAGGCTATGAATGCCTTATTTTGCGCTTTGGACAAAAATGAGTTCAATCGGATTTCTATGTGCGAAACGGCTTTTGATATTTGGCGAACACTTGAAATCACGCACGAGGGAACTAGTAGAGTCAAAGACTCGAAAGTTAACATTTTATTGCATGATTTTGAGCTTTTTCGAATGCAACCAAGCGAGACTATAGGCGACATGTACACCCGTTTCACGGATGTCGTCAATAATCTAAGAGTTCTTGGTAAATCTTTTTCGAATTTTGACCTCGTAAGTAAGATCTTAAGATCCCTTCCAAAAAGGTGGGATTCTAAAATAACCGCAATACAAGAGACAAAAAATTTAAATGATTTTCCATTAGAAGAATTAATCGGGTCATTAATGACCTATGAAATGACACTCTTGGAACATTTTGAACCCGATGAGCACTTGAACCACCTTCCAAAGAATAGGAAGGATTTGGAACTCTGGACAAATGAATACCACTTGAGCGATGACTCAAGTGATGAGGACAATGATGAACTTGAACTTCGAACACTAAATCTTAATAAGTTCATTAAACAAAAATCTAAAATAAATAATGAACTTGAACGGAGAAAAAGGCCAAAAAAGAGGAAGGCAACCAAGGATGAATCAAGAACCTTCAAAGGTGAAATGGCGAATTGGGCTTTGATGGGCTTCGACTACAAGGTAAGAAACTCAACTCTCTTGAATTATTTTGAAATTACTTGAAGTTTTTCATGAGTGCTTAATTTAGATAGTAGGAATAGGAAATAAAAAATTATTTTTCAAAAATTATATCATGTTTTTCTTTTTAGCATCTTTGAAAAATTAAAAAGTTGATCATGAAAAGTATATTGCTAAGGTTTCACGCATATTATGTTTTGAAATGTTGAATAATGTATGCAACATTAGGAATAATAATTATATGATATGTGATAATGCTTAGGATTAATCCATGCTTGTGTATCTTGATGATTTTATGTCATGCATTAGTTTTTGAAGTAAATGTTGATTTAAAACTCTCATTTTAGATTAACATGTTTTTTGGTCTAATCGTTTTTATGACGAATTAAGATGACATTCTTATGACATATTAAGATGACATAGTGCATGTACATCTATGTATGAATTTCTTGATAGTCTTTTGATGATAGATATGATATCATGATGTGTTTGGTCTTGACGGGTTCATGACGAAACTTATGTTTCGATTTTAAATGATGATACATGTTTTCATAAAAGACTTGAATACCCTCACATGAAATCAATTGTATGAAATTGAAATGAATTGAGATTAATGAATTTATTTTACCAATCTTGTGAATCTCATGAAAATAAACATGATAATATTTTGAAAATAAATGAGTGTATCATGCTTTTGGTCTTAATGATTTCTCTTGAACATACTTTTTTAAATCATACTTGATGATGAATATCAAGATATTAAAAGGATGTTATCATGGAATCATGCTTGATGATTTGTTTTATGAAATTTACCTTTCCGTCTTAAATGTTGACACTTGTTTTATTAAAGGTAAATGCATGCTTATAAGAAGCAAATCACATGAATAGAAATTTATAAAAACGAAATGTGATCCTCTATCTTATCGACTTTTCAATAAATCTATACTTGTCATGTATGAATTTATTGAATGTGACTTTGAGGATGATTTCGGATTTCACAAATGCTTGATTCATACTTATGACATGAGACACATTTTAAATATGAATCATGTTCAATGCTTCAATCATGTTATATCTCCCTTAATTTATTTTATTCTCCTAGATTTATTTACCAAAGAGGAGAAATCTTCCGAATGAATGAAATGATACAAATGAATCACTTATCGATATATCTTTTTGAAATATCTTTTTAATGTGATGTTGATAATTTGAGATACCTATTGGAATTCATGACATGAGATAATTGAATCCTTGACTTACTCTTTATATGGCGTGAAAATAGATGTGTAAAATCTTGCTTGATGAGTTGTTTTATAAGATTTTGCCTTTACATCTTGAACTTTCATGCTTATCTTGATTTGGTATATAAAGACTAAGGCATGTTTAGATGAAAAAGAATCACTTAAAAAATGCTTTTCCCATCTGATCGAGATTAATGAATTTATGATATTTTGTGAATCTCGAAATTGATTTTGATGACTTGATTATGAGTTTCAAGTTAATGACTTGATTTGAATGAGTTTTATCTAAATTATAATCTTGATCTTGCAAAATTGGAATCACAAATAATATCTTTTGGTATTCATGAATTGATACTCACAATATGAAAGTATTGGTATTCATGACTTGAATTTGATTGAAACATTGCATGCTTAAATTAATCATTCTCCTATGTTTAAAAAATTCTTTAAATGCCTTATGTGATGATTGAAAATTAATTTGCTTTTTGATGAATCACGAATCATAATCTTGATCTCTTGAAATTTATAACATGAAATCCTTTATGAATCAAGATTTCTTACTCCTTATTCTCTTACATTTTGAGAAAATTTTCAATATGAATCATAAGTGTTCTTATGCATGAATTGAAATCTTTTTCTCCTATGTTTTCTTTTGTGATTTACTAAAGAGAATATCCTTTTTGAAAATTCTTGACTTAAAATTTATTTAAAAATCTCTTATTATTTGATCTCCTAAGATTTTCCCTTGATTATTTATGAGGCTTTTCAAAAAGAAATCATGCCTTTTGGTATTCACATACTCTAATATTTTATGATATGATTTTTATGTAATTCCTTGTATTCATGAAATGTTTATCTCATCACCCAATTATTTTCTCCTTGATATTCCTTATGTGATGATATGAATACATGAAATATTCATTAATTTGTTTTGATGAAAAGTTATGATCATGAATGGTAGGATGCAATTTGACAAATTAATACCATCATGATTTGAAACATTTATGATTTGAAATTATACATGCAATACTTGTGCCTTCTAATTATGATGTGATGTATTGCACATAATATAAATCATGATTTAAAATGCTATAAGTTGTTGCTAAAATGATGAATTATAAATGTTGATTTAATGTTTTGTATCATGAATGCTCTAAATGATGAATGTTTAGTATCATGATCAAAATGTTGATAAATAGTTAAAAATTTTAGTATCATGTATGATATCCTCATAATGTTGATCGATTTATTCAATATCGTGCATGAATGAAATATAAGGTTTTTGAAAATGTGCATATTCTAATTTGAAAATATAATGATACACAAATAAGATTGACTTACCTTTGTCATAATTGATGTAAAGGGTCTTCCCTTCTTTTTGACAATGACAAAGGGGGAGATAGCTAATTTGCACAAGTCAAGAAGATGCAAAAACTTGATTGCTAGCTTGCCTATCTTAAGTAGCAAAGATTGCTAACTTGCTTATTTCAAGAAGCAAAAGTTATCTTCTTGAACATCACTATCTTGCCTATCTCAATAAGCAAAACATGCTAACGTGCACATCTAGCAAACTTGTATATTTTAAGAAGCAAGGGTTGCTTTCTTGAACATCTCAAAACTGCTAGCTTGCATGTTCTAAAAATATTGTAAAATTTGCTAGCTTGTATGTAGTAAAACTTGCATATCGTAAAAGTTGCTAGCTTGTAGAGAAGCAAAGAATTGCTATCTCAAAAGAAGCAAAAATTGTAAAACTTAGAAAACTTGCAATATAATTGCTCTTGCCATGCTTTGTATCAAAAATAGGTTGATATCCTTAAAAGCATCGCATTAAATATTTTAGTATCGCAATGTATCACATGTATTGCAAATTGAAATTTATGAGACTATTATCATATCATGTTTAACAATTGATGTCTTTCATGACATGATTTCTTTACATTTTTGTCTTGTATGTATCATGTGATGATTGAAATATTGATTGATGCAAATTTATAATTTATCAATGGTTCCTCTCCTTCTTTTCGGCAATGACATAGGGGGAGAAAGATTACTAGCTCAAGGCAAATGCTGACTAGCTTGTACTCTTCCCTACTTTTCGACAAAAACAAAGGAGAGAAAGCTTTGCTAGTTAGAACATGCAAAGAAAAGCAAAGTGCAATCTTGCACAAGAAGCAAGTGTTGAATTGCCATGATTGAACTTAAGAATCTTACTATACTTTTATGCTTATATGTTGTGATGAAAATCTAGCTTCACATTACAAAAACTTGAATATCTTTTAAAATAACTAGAGCTACTTCTCCTTTTGTTGATGACTGGGGGAGAAGTATATTGATGACTTCATGCATTGAATTGAATATTTTATATATTTGCATGATGGTTTAAATGCTTTTCATAACATGTGATGAATGTTGCTTGGAATTGGGATAATCCAAGTGTTCTATCAATGTCATATTGATAGGGGGAGTTTGTTAAAACTCCGGGGAGTTAAGGTTAACTCCGGTAGTCATCAATTAGTTGTCATCATCAAAAAGGGGGAGATTGTTGAATCTCGGATTTTGATGATGAAACTAATTGATTGTGTTTAGATGTTTAACTGCATTTTGAGTGATGCAGGTCTACTCGATCAGGATTAGACAGTTGACGCAGAAGGAATTGACGTTGCGCCGGAGGAGATCACGTTAGGATATTGGACGGTAGGACGCTTCGGACGTCGGGCATCGGGCCAAGGAGAGCGGAATTGCACCAAGGATATCGGGGTTGCGGAGGTCAACCGCCGATTGGGCAACAAGCCGCAAGAGAGAACGATGCGCTGAAGAATCGGACGAAGCGCCAACCAATGACGTGCCGGGCAACAGAATATCAATTCGCGTTGTAATAATTGTCTAGATCAGAGTAGAGTTTTGGCTTGTGTGTGCAGGATTAACTACGATAACGATGAAGACATAAAGCGAAACAAAGTGCCGGAGTCAAGCGCGAAGGATTCGTTGGGAGTTCGAGAGTTCGACGGAAGTCTGAAGGTTCGTCGGGAATGCTGTCGGAACTAGCCGAGAATGAGTAGGGAGCTTGCTGAAGGGTTTTTCGGAAGCTCGCCAAAAGGTTCGTCGGAAGTTCACGGAGCTCACCGAGAAAGATCGGAGCTTGCCGAAGAAGCTCGTCGGAACTCGCCAAGATCAAATCGTGAAGTCTAGGAGCTTGCTGGGAGTCCGCAGAATGGTTTCCGAGAGTTTATCGGAAGACCGCCGGAAGTTCGCCGAAAGCTCGCCGGAAGAAGTCTTGACTTATGGACTTTGTAATAGCTTAGAAAATGTCTTTAAATTTGTAGTTAGCACGTTAATTAGGGCTAGGATTAGGTGTTAATCCTATGACCCAAGTAGGGGCCAATTCGGCCCAAGTTCGGACTGATTTGGGCCAATTTTGGAGCCCAACCAGTGAGCTGAAATAGTGTAGGCGGTGGCACCGCCCAGAGGCCGAGAGCTGGGCGGTGGCACCACCTGGGCTGGGCGGTTGCACCGCCCAGCACCCGAGAGCTGGGCGGTGGCACCGCCTGGCTGGGCGTTGGGACCGCCAGCATCGGGAACATAAGAGAATTCAAATTTTTGGAGCCCAAATTTGAATCCTCTTGAGGCCTATAAATACCCCTCAATTCTCAGCAGAGAGAACAACTTTTTGAGCAGCAAGTGATTGAGAGAAAGGTCTTAGAAAAGTCTTAGCAATCCTTGGTTTTCAATTTGCTAGTGTTCACCTCCTTCTTTCTTGAAAATCTGTAAGAGTGTGAACTGCTTGTAAAGAGTTGTAAGAGGGGTATTTACCCTTCCATTTCAAGAGATTTGCTAGTGGAAGGTGGGAGCCTCGTCGAAGAGGGGCCTCGCAAGTGGATGTAGGTCATTTGACCGAACCACTTTAAAAACGGCGTAATCTCTGATTTGCATTTTATTGTTTCTATTCACATTACTGCAAACTTTCTTACTTGCTTTATTTACTCATTACCTTAGCTGCTCTACTATACGAATACGCTTTCAAGTTCAATTTTTACCGTACGAAAGATTGATCAAAACCGACGTTTTAATCCGCTGCACTAATTCACCCCCCCCCTCTTAGTGCTCTTGATCCTAACAATGCATGCATATATGTAATAGACAATATAAAGTGATAAAAGTAAAAATATAATAAACAAAAAGATTCCATGTCAAGTCACACAGGCCATCACTCATGTGATCGGTTTGCTGGGCACCTATGACTAGCAAATATATGGTAATTGAAGATAGACAGGTTCAATGGATTGGATTCCCCTATATCGTCTAGGGGCTGCGACGTAGTGGCCTAGTACGTCCGCAATCGATGAGTCGAGTGAATTATTATGAAGATAAGATAATAATTCACTAAGCCAGAAGAAGTTCTGACAAGTATGACTTACGACCAACTCAATATTATGCCTTGAGAGTCATGCACATATGGTAAGTGTTGTAATGAGTAGAGGTTTAGATACGAGATATCCGTTGGAGCCCCTATCTTATTGGATATCCAATAAGCCTATAAATTATTGGATCTTATTGATGAGATCCAATGAGAGCCAATAAGAGATTATTAGGTAGAGACCCACTAATCTAAGAGGCTTAAGTAGTTGGATGAAGATCTAGTACTCAATATGATAGGATCTATTAAGGTTAAGTTGACAAGGGGAGCCTCTATAAATAATAAGAAACCAACGTAGGTTTTTTGGCTGCCACCTCATATTCTTCTTTCCCTTTCTCCTCTTGAACTTGTAGCCCCTATTTTGGGCGTGTGGACAGTAAGAAGGGGCAGCCCTTTCTTGATTGCATGGTGCACGCAATGAAGAGATTTGGGCAGTGATTTGAGGAGTATCTTCGCAGCCCTTGCCATGTGGATCATCGCTATAGAGGAGGACAGCTGACCTTATTTATCTTATCTTATAGATCTATAGATTTTCAAGGATGTACGATCTCTCTACGTAACATATTTTTCTTATATACATAGTTTTTGATTTTGTGGGTTTTTGCATACTAATATTTACACGATGATGAAACCTTATTTTTTATAAAAAAATTCTAGGATTTTTTTTTCTGTCCTTCCACTATTTATGTAATGTCGCCCCAGATTTCCCAACACTTATCAATTGAATTTAATTTTTTCTAAAAAAAATTAGATATGAAAATAAGACAATACTTATTAAACAAATTACAAGTAAATTATACTTCAGGTTCATAATAAATTTGAAGACACTACACCATTCTCATATAAATTATCAAGTGAAACAATGTAAATTATGATTATATTATTAAATTATATAATTTTATCTAATTAGATAAGATATATTATAATTCTGATTAGATTCGAATTATAATTATCAGTCAATAGAAAGGAAGCCCACTGATGATATGATTCTTTAGGAAATAACTTTGATGGGAGAGACTTTTCTAATCATTTATTGGAGACTCTCTATAAATAGATAGGGATATGTATGATATGATATAATTAATATACAAAGACACAATCATGATTATTGATTTATTCACATCTCACTTTATCTCTATTCCGCACTCATGATAGTTATATGAAAGATAGGAAAAGAAAAGAAGATAAGTCTAGTTCTCATTATAGATCCATGTTATTATGTTTTATGGATTGAACCATGAAATATGTTTTAAGAATCAAATAAAGGTATTCATATTCTAACATTAAAATTATTTCACATAATAACATGATTATGATTCTATGCTAATAATTGGTATCATAGACTAATATTTTAAAATTAAATATCTTAGATCGTAAAAGTTCAAATTTGTTTATATTATTGCCCTTCTCTTACGAAGGATTATCCGATGTAATTGCTTATTCCGTCCATCCTTGTCATATGTTGCTTACTAATAGGTGATCTGTTTTATTTGCACATCCAATGATGATGCCACGAGCATACTATGCTACACAATCTTGGTCATTGGTGCAATGCTACTATATATGTTGTGCGCTATTATGGTCGAAGGTGGCTACACAACACCAAGGTCGTGTTTGCCGATGACCGTGCTGCATGCAACAATTGTTGCTAAGCATAGTGACGATGCAACACATGGTGCAGGCGATCAACGATATCATAGGAATGACTATGCATGCGAGTTGTAGGTAGCGATGCTGCTACAGTGGGTAACAACAAGACCAATGATATTGTTGGGTGACTGTAGTGGCACAACAAGTGATGGTTCCATCGGATATCATAATGTTAATGTGGATATGGATGGTAGCAACAATAAATGACATGGGTGACAGTCGACACAAGCAAGCGATGACTATACAAGAGGGCAAGAATCCTATTAGGCATTGGGTGGTTGCGCATGTTTGGGCGCTAGACTATGGCACCAATAATTATTGGTCTAATGAGGCACCCGTGTGGTGTGGTCGGCCATTACTACTGAACATATGGTATATGGTGGTGGTGGAAGGTGCAACAAAGAAAAAAAAAGGGGAGGAGGGGGGGAGATCATTAAGAGTGGGCTCTATGTGATTTTGACCTAATCGATCAAAATCAAATGTTGACCAGATCTCATCAACTTTAGTCAAAACCTACCCAATCTACCCTATTTTTAACCTATTACACTTTGTTAATAAACCAATTTAAATGTTGACCATCTTGATTTGGTCAAATTTTAATTTTGATTAAGCCTCAATTTTGGTCAATCCTAAATTTTTTATCGAACTTGATTATGACTGCGTAATTAGATTTAGATTTAATCAATCTTAATTTTGACCAAATTTGAGGAAAGTCAAATCTTAGCCAATTTTTAACTTTGATCCATTTTAATTTTAACTAGCCTAATTAAGCCGATGCTTAGCCTAAATCAACTAACTTATTTTTAGTAGTCCAATTCTAGGCTTACCTAATTAAATAGAGTTAATTGGTCTAATTTAGGGTTTTATATGAAACTATAAAAAATTATAAATTATGAATTTCTTTTATAGGATTTCATATGATCTTAAATTTAAATTATTATTTTTAGATATTTATGTAGTTAATTACATGTATATGTTTAAAAATATAAAATAATATTTATCTTTCATATAAAAAATATGATTTATGTTTTATCATAATTACAATCATCATATGAGTTTTCCTTTTACTGATTAATATTCAATAACTATTATGGTTATTATTTTATTATTATTAAATTATTTTTATATAAATTAGATTAATAAAAAATTAGTAAATATTATTTATAACTTATATACCTAAGTTTTATTTGACTTGTAGTTACCAAAATAATATAGGATGATAGGCTTATGAGGTATGAATTACAATAAATATTCTACCATTAATAGGACGTTTTAAACTATATTTTATATTATTATATTGATTTTGTAGCAACCAAAATGATTTGGACTAATGAGTTATAAAATTATATTAAAAATTAGTATTAAATGATATCAAGAAAAATAACATTGACATTAATATATATAATTAGGAGATTTAGATAATTTCAAAGGAAAATCTACTTTAAATAATTATATAATAGGGTAAAATAATACTATTTTGGATATCCTTATAGTTTAAGGTTATATACCTATGGATATGGATAGCAAAACTATTCTATAAAGATAATATTATTCTTTCTTAAATAATTTTCAAATATAGATAATATCAATAGTTCATATTTGGAGGACTCAAAATATTAATGTTATCTTATATTTTATAATGATATTTCCCTCCATATATTCTTATTCTTCTAGTATTCTTGTATTCTCTTATTCAAATTATTTAGAATGGTTAGAGTATGTGTAGTTCACACTATGTAGATTAGATCCTAGCCAAGCAATGATTGTTGAAAAGTATATAGACTTAATTAATGAAAGTACTATAGAATAAGTTAATGAAATATATGTTTGAGAATGATCTAATAGGCTCAGTCTAATGTTTATAAGAATAATAATTACAAATAATATCAAAACTTTATTATCATATACAACTAGTGCACAAGAATATTTGAGGGTTATTGAAAATAGATTTAAATCTACTAACAAGTTATTAGTTGGCACATTACTAGAAGAATCGACTATGGCTCAATATAAGGAATTCAAAATTACATTCTTAATATGATTGACAAGGCTACAAAACTTAAAGCATTAGGTATTAATATATATACGTCTTTCCTCATATAATTAATTTTTAATTATCTTTCTCCTCAATTTGACCATTCAAAGTTTACTATAATACAAATAAGGATAAACGTGACTTAAATGAGCTAATTAATATATTTGTTAAGAAAGTTAAAGTTAAGATAAGAAAGATCTCGTAATATTTGATTAGTACTTAAGAAGCCGATAACACAAAAAAAAGTTAAAGCATCATCCACCAAATAAGTTTGTTGGGTCTAAAAATACTAAACAGACTAATGAAAAGAAAGCTTTCATAGTAAAATGCTTCTTTTGTAGCAATAAAAGATATATAAAAAAGAACTATATTAAATAGAAGACTTGATTCGAAAAGAAATATATAAACTTGACCTTTGTATGCTTTGAATCAAAGATTATAGAGATTCCTTCTAACACTTAATAGATTAATTTTGGTGCTTCAACTCATTTTCTCAATAATATACATAGATTTTTTTAACCTAAAAATCAAAAGAATATAAGAGATTCATTATGAGGAATCATTTCAAAGCAAAAGTTATAGTAGTGAGAATTTATTGCCTATGCCCAAAGATGAGTCATCTAATAATTTAGTGAGATTTATTATTATGGATACATGCAATGTTTTTGCTATTTCGAAAAGTTTAATTTTTTTATCTAGATTAATGGGTTAGGATATTATCTTTCTTTTAGTGATGATAAACTCAATATATTTTATAATTTAATAAAAATTAGTTTTAAAATTTTTTATGACTCTTTGTATAAAGTTAATTTAAATTTTGAGTCTGCAAAGACATTGACGACCCTATAATCAAATACTAGATTGAAACATAGTTTCAATAATGAGAAATCTTATATCATCTGACACAAATATTTTGAGTATATATCTAAGGAACAAATCAAAAGATTAGTAAAGAATAATATTTTGAAAGATTTAAACTTAACAAATTTAGATATTTGTATATATTACATTAAGAGAAAGCAAACTAAGTATGTTACAAGAAGTAAAGAACTAAGCATAATAGTATTTGTGGATTACTTTATATTTTTTGTTTCAATAAATAGATATATTTTATTATATTTATAGATAACTAATTAAGGTATGACTATTATATCCAATATATGAAAAGTCTAATGTTGTTGATACTTTTAAGGTGTACATAAATGAGGTCGAGAGGTAATTAGATTAAAAAGATAAAATTATTAGATCTAATATAGATGATTAATTCTATGATAGATATGACGAGTCAAATCAGAATCTTAGTCCTTTTAATAAATTCCTAGAAAAATGAAGTATTTATGCTCAATATACCTTACCAAATGTGCCATAGTAAAATGACATTATTGAAAGATTTATCATACTCATATAGACATGATTACAAACATGATAAATTATTCCTTTGTATTTAAGTCAATGTGAGGTAAAACTTTTAGGATAGCTATGTATATCTTGAATATAATTCCTAGTTAAATTAGCTCCATCAACTCTATTTGAGTTATGGATTAGTACATAATCTAATTTGAGGCATTTACAAATTTAGGGTTATCTTGTAGAGATAAGAGTCTATTGAATCTCGTATTTTGATGATGAAACCAATTGATAAGAGTTTATGTTTTAATCTATATTTTAAGTAACGCAGAATGCTTCGATCAGGACGACGAGACAATTAAAGCAAGAAGAATCATGTTGGGCCGGTGGAACATGTCAGAAAATTGGACATCGAGCCGGAGGATCGGTCGACGTATCAACAGAAGGCTTCGAGCCATGAATTCGGGCATCGGGCCAAGAAGAGCGGATATTGTGCCAAGGATATCAGAGTTACGGAGTCAATTGATCGATTGGGCAATAGGCCGCAAGAGAGGACGATGTGCCGAAGAATCGGACGAAGCGTCGAGGGACCAATGACATGCTGGACAACATGATTTATGCTTACTATTAATTGTCTAGATCAAAGTATGTTTTTACATATGCAGGATTAACTATGATAGCAAGGTATAAAGCAAAATGAAATCCCGGAGTCAAGGACGCGATTTCGTTGGGGGTTCGAGAGTTCGTCGAAAGTCCGGACGTTCATCAGAAAGTCTGCCGAGAAGTCCAAGATCTTGCCAAAGAAGCTGGTCTAAACTCGCCAAGAAGATCATCATGAAGTCCAGGAACTTGCCAGGAGTCCGTCGGAACATTACCGAGAGATCGTCGAAAGTTTGTCGGAAGATCATCGGAAGCTCGCTGGAAGAAACCAAGACATAGAGACTTGTTTAGCTTAGGAAATGTCTTTAATTTCATAGTTAGCACGTAATTGGGATTGGAATTGGGCCAACCTAATTAGGGGTCAGTTGGGCCTATGTAAGGACTGTGTTGAGCATAATAAGAGGCCCAAATAGTGACCCAAGAAGTGGCACCGTCGTGACACAATCTTTGAGACTATGTCAAGCAGTTGTACCATCGGTCTGGGCGGTGGTACTGCTCATACATAGCCTCCGAGAGGCTGTAGGTGGTGGTACCGCCAGTCTGGGCAGTGGTACCGCCTAGTGTCAGGTGATGGTACCACCCAGTGTAGTCAGTGTCAAACTAACACTGGCGATGGTATCGTCCAGCGTAGGCGGTGGTACTACCCTTGCTCGGGAAACCCGGGATAAGATATTTTTAGGCTCGAAGTTTGAATCAACTTAAAGCATATAAATACCTCTCTCATCCCTGGTCAAAATACACAAGTATTGAGAGTAAAAAGGAAAGAAACTCTGTTGTAATCTTGTGTGAAACTCCTCTCAAAGTTCTAAGTATTAGAATAGCTTGAGAGAGGAGTGAGTGGGGGTGTAAGGGTTATCTCCTAAACCCGGTAAAAGGAGAAAGAGCTGTAAGAAGGAGGTTGATCTTCGCCTATAAAGGAAGATCGATAGTGGATGCCGATGGCCTCGACGGAAGAGGAATCAGTGGAATGGATATAGGTCATGACGACCGAACCAGTATAAAATTGGCATGTTCTTCTCTGATTTGTATTTCTATATTTGAGCAATTTACTTTACTGTAAACCTCCTAACTTGCTTTACATCCACTACGCTTTTCCGTAAGCTTTCAAGCTATCTTTACGAAAATGCTTTTAGGTTAACCTCTCTAAAATGGTTTTCGTCGAAATCAGTTTTCATCGTACGAAGGTTTTTTGAACCGACGTAATTTTACTGCTGCACTAATTTACCCCCCCCCCTCTTAGTGCTGACCCTTTCTTAATAGAGTCTTCAATTCACATAAAAAAAAATTAGATCCAAGAATCATTTTTAAGTATTTCATTAGTTATTCAAAAAAACCCAATGGATATAGATTTTATTACCATCACGATAGTATAATATCATACTAAAAGATTCATAGGAAATGATAAAATCAGTAGAAGTGAAAAATCTTTAAAAATTAATTTTGATATAGAGAATATATAGGTTGATGGTCTTTATCATTTCCTATTCGAGAGGTTGGTATTCATTAAATCATTGAATAATATAATAGCATTGATGAACTCTCACATGATGTCGGCACTAGTAATCTTGTAGAACAACTATATTAGTAATTTTAAGAAGATCTCCAAGAGAAAGGAGATATATCATTTCTAATGATTATGGGTATATCAAGATGAATTAGATTATAAAATATGAATAAAAAAAGACCCATATCATTTTCATAAGTTGTGAGAAGTAAGGATTCTAAAAGATGGTATGATGTAGTGAAAGAAGAATTGAAATTAATGGATTGTAAATGAATTTTTAAAACTAAACATGACTCAAATAGTAATATTGAATAATATAAAGACTTGTGACTAAAAAATTTTCTTAGAAGGAAGATATTGATTACAACAAGATATTTACTTTAATTTCTAAAAAGAACTCATTGAGAATTATTAT
This sequence comes from Musa balbisiana, assembly GCA_004837865.1. Lineage (NCBI taxonomy): Eukaryota > Viridiplantae > Streptophyta > Magnoliopsida > Zingiberales > Musaceae > Musa > Musa balbisiana. The sequence goes on along the minus strand of CM017192.1, from coordinate 15,723,563 downwards.
GATACTAATAGCTCATTATGATCTTGAGTTATATAGATAAAAAATAATATTTTTAAATGAAATAGAAAATTTTAAGTAGAAGTATTAGTAGAGAAGGGAAAGAAAAGTTTGACTTGTAAATTTAAAAAAAATTCATTTATGGTCTTAAATAAGCTTTCAAATAATAACATATAAAGTTTCATGATATTATTATTTTTTTAGATTTAAGAAAAATATTACTGATCAATATGTATATCTGGAGGTCAATAAGAGTAAATTTATTATATTGGTCTTATATATAGATGATGTTTTATTTGCTAATAGTGATATTAGTTTATTACAAGAAACTAAGATATTTATTATTAAGAATTTTTAAATTATTGATATGAATAAGGTACCTTATATTATTGATATTGAGATATTCAAAGATAGATTTAAAAAAATATTAGGATCATCTCAAAAATAATATATTGACCAAGTCTTGGAAAGATTTAGTATGTAGCTTTCTTTAACTAATGATATACCTATTACTAGAGGTGAAAATTTAGCCAAAGTAAGTGTCGTAAGAATGACTTAGAAAGGAATCAAATAAAACATATTTCTTATTTTAAAGCAACCTAGGAATAGAGTATTAGAAGGCTACAAAGAAAGTGATGAGATATATGCTAATCATAGATCCCTACAAGACAATCACGTGAGTGATGACATGTGTAACATGACATATACTCTTTTTGCTTATTGTTATTATGACATTTTCTCACTTTATATTACTTGATGCATAAATATATTATAATGTTCATGGATCTATGTAATGAGAATCAGATCGTGATGAGATCACGATAATGAGACTAATTCACCTTTAAACACAGACCCTAAATAATCCTGATTATATGTTACTTGAAAAGAATATTGAGATAACAAGATAAACTGGTATGTTGTATACCAATCTATATGATGGAGGTGGCTGATCTCATAGCTGCTCGTGTATAAACACTAGGGCTACAATGCAGGTGCTTATTGGAGAATGAGTTCATTGATTGATCTACTCATGGAATATTGGATGGTTGGTTGATAATACCTTATTATCAAACAACG
>CM017192.1:15642489-15717489 GCA_004837865.1 Musa balbisiana | reverse complement strand
TTGTTAGCTATAGCTTTTTCCTTTTTCCCACACGATATCGGAGATCGCTTTCCTTAGTTGCTTTAAAAAATCATCGTCATTCATTAAAAAACAACAAGATTATTCTGCACTCTAGCAATCATGTTTTTTATTTCAGAAATATCAATCTTAAGATTAGAATTGAGCAATTGTTTTCATAGTTTAGGCTCACGGCATTGACTTCAGAGGTCTTTTTTAACCAGCTCTTGAAAGTCCTGTTCAAGATTTTAAATCTACAAATCATTTTTTAATAAATTCATTGGTCAACCAAATTGACTAAACATAAACCAAGCAAATTTTGGACAAAGAAGATTTCAATATATGCCTGCCCTCGTACCATGCAGCTCTAGACCATCCTATTGTTTCATAAAACAACTTTTCTTGTGATATTATTTCTTTTTAGTAACGTGGAAGTATAAGGTGATTAGAGGCTGTATTTTTGGTTAATAGTATCAAACAAAATAGAATTGACTAAAATTTTAAGTCATTTAATGTTGGTCTTGAGTATACTCTCTTTTATAGAGGATGATGCCATGTGTCTCATTTTATGTTCTTACTCTCTTTGTAATCCCATCATTTTACCATCTAAATTACAAGTCAAGTGCATAAATCTCCTGCTAATGTAGGATTTGGGGACATGACTGAAACTTTAGTAGCCCCGGTCATAAATGAAATTAACAAGTCTCACCCTTAGGTTTTGCAAGCATAAACAGGTATTTAAATGAAATTAAAATTTAAACCTGAGTTATAAAGGGAAATCTTAAAATGAAATTAAATTAAGTAGGATTAAGACTGAATATATATAAGAAGTTATTTTAACACTACTAAAAGAACTACAACTTGTAGTTAGGATGTTTGAACAAGGAGTCTGAAAAGAAAAGTTATAGGTATTTTGGATTTATTATTCCACATGATGGAGAGATTGATGAAAATATTGTCGGATGGTTAAGCAGAGAGCTATATTGAGTGTTTCATGTGATCACTAGGTACCATTTAGTTTTAAAAAAATTACAAGGCAAGTGTTTACTTCATCTCTACCTCTATGCAACACATACTGTTGGGCTGTTAAAAAGCAACATATATGAAAAATTTGCATCATTGATACAAAAATATTTAGTTGAACATAGTGATTTTAAAAGCGCTAGGTGCCCAAAGGCGTTAAGGTCCAAAACGTCCGAGGTATTAGGCTCTCGCCTAGGCGCTCCCCCAAGTGAAGCGAGGCGCTAAAATATAAAATTATAATATAATTAATAAATATAATTATTTAAATAAAAATATGATATTGAATTAAAAAAATCTTACAGAATCATAATATCACATTGACAAAAAATCTCAAAATTCAAAACAATAACAATAATTTCAAAATAAATAAAATTTAGCAGTATTAAAATCAAAATAATATATTATTAATCTAATAAATAAAAAATTACTAATATGCTATTAATATATTGTTAACAATATACTATCGAGTCGATGTGAGAAGAGGGAGTAAGAGTAACAATAGTGGTAGTAGGAGCGGGAGCGATGATAGTGGCAAGCAGCGACAGTAGCGACGAGCATCGGTAGTGGCAACGGCAATATCGAGCAACGACATCGGTAGTGGTAGCGGGGGTGCAGTGTAAGAGTAAGAATGAGGCAGCTGATTGAGAGAAGAAACAACGGTAGCAACAAGCAGCTGTAGCAGGAGCGGTAGCGGCGAGCGGCGATAGTGGAAGCGGCAGCAGTGGCGGCGAGCAGCGACAGCAACGGCAAATAACGACAGTGGCAGCAGCGGCAGAGAGCATCGACAGCGAAGAGAAGCAACAATAGCGGAGAAAGGCAACGACAGCAGAGACGAAATGTTAGCGGTAGAATCACGAGTAGGGTTAGGGTTGGGGAAGTCGCGAGAGGGATGCTGGGAGGCTGATATCGGTGCTTTAGTTGGTTCGATTGAACCAACTAAACCATCGGAGATCGAACCAGACGTAAAACACTGGTTTGGTCACTTGATTTAACCCAGGCACTCGCCCGAAGCACCCGACGCTTGGGCTCGGGTGAGCGCCCAGGCGGTGCGCTCGGGCCTCGCCTCGCCTTGCCCGAGCGCCTATTGAAATCACTGGTTGAACATTGTGATGTTATTGAGAAAGATAGGAAAAAAAATTCATTTGTGAATAATTGAGCATAGCTTCGTAAGCGACATAATGATGGGGAATCGTTTATGATAGTAGGGGTATGTTCTAAGGATGCATATAGATTTGTCAGACGAGAAGTAAAGGAATACCTAAGAAGACTTGAACACTATATTTAATAAGGATGTTGCCTCGTACAAAATTCAATGGCTGAAAAGATCCATGCAGTCACTCCCACATAGTTGGATTAAAGCTTGTTATTCTTGTGTATATTTTTGCAACAATCATAAAAGACTAGAAAACTTAGTATAGGATAGTAAGAAGAAAGATATGGGTAGAAAACTTACAAGTTCTAACACTCCACTTTGATGTGCTTCACACACATGCCAAGTTGATGGATGGATTTGCACAAGTGAATAATAAGTTTACCATAGTAACTCTATGATCTGTCATCTTGGCATATGTGTAGTTGAATTATTTGTTTGTTAGCTTCAACCATGGTTTAAAATATTGTCCGTACCGGTTGGTACAGGGTTGTATTTAGGAGTCCAACAGCCAATTGAAATGTAACCTGAGTGATTTTGTCCAGTTCGATCTAGTATGATTTACCCTCTATGGCAAACAAGTTGTATCAGACTTATCAGGTGTAAATAGACTGATGTTAGTGCACCAGATCGGATCTTGTTCTTTTTCTGACAGCTGTTGTAATCATCAAAAAATTTTGAATTCCTTTTTCTTGAATTAAAATTTTATAATTAGAGTTTTACAATAGATAGATTAATATGATTCCTTGTTTGTGTGGCCTAACCAGGAAGCTAATTCATAGTTAATTCCCAAGTCCTGTTTCAAATTAGGGATAAAATAAATAATAAATAAATAAATTATTTGCATCACATATTTAAATTTTTTAGTTTTTGTTCTGAGTGATCCTTTTTCTTTTTAAGTCCCCATCACATGTTGTCCATGCAAATGTTAAGGATATATAAACCAAGACTCTCTTTTGTAATTTTTAAAGCATTGTCTCTTTGTTTTTTCTTTACCTTTTTTTTCATTTTTTCTTGTGTTCAAGATTTTTATTGTTTTGTATTTTGGTTTAAGCTTCTCCAGTTTCATTGGGGAGTAACATGTTGCTATGTATGTGTGATCTCTTGAGACACTGGTTGTGCCTTGCAGCAACTTTTTTCTTTTTGGACATCATACATTTTCCGTGCTCAGATATTTGTTCTTCTGATGGTTGATTTTCTCCAGTAAATATTAGTTGTGATATCTACATCTTTGTTATTGACGAAAGTATAGCATCAGTTTGTCGAATCATATCATAGTAATATTTTATGACACAGCTCTGAATACATTTTGCTGAAGAGTCATTGTATATGCATTATGCAGGGAATCTATCATTCTTTTTATTTTTTTTGCTGAAATTGTTTCTTAATTTTGATTCTTAACATGTATATTTTCAGGCTTTTGAAGAATCAGAGCTTCTCAAATTAAAGGAAGAGAAACCAGGTCTGACGCTCAACCAGTACAAGGATATGATATGGAAGCTTTGGAAGAAATCCCCTGACAATCCCCTGAACCAGGTATATTTTCAGAACAATGTTTTCCATGTCCTAGTCTAACCAGGTCATGATTCCATTGGTGTGTGGATTACTTTGTGTAGCTATATTTGAGCACAGATAGTAGCATTGCGGCAAGATTTGCTAGTTTGGAACATTCTACTAAAGATGATACTACATATATCCATAAAATTAGACTTGTAAAGTTCCTTATGTTAAACTAAACAGGAAAACCCTTCTGTTTGTAGTAACATAAAGGAATCCAGATATTTTAATGACAGTTATGCAACAACCTAATACATGTACCGACACAACTAAATTTATGGTCTTTTGGGAGCTTGTGATTTTACACAACAGTTTTAGGTTATTGGGTTACAGTAGCTTAGCCCTGTCACATGCTGAACAATGTGGGGCCTCGTTTGATGACATTGCACTCCATATTCATGCTTACAGCTTGTGAATGAATTGGACAGGAGGGTAGTATGCTGATAATTCTCTTCAGAAAAGAAATCTAAAGTCTTATGATGTGATAGACTGTAACTTACCATGCATGGAAGCATGATTACTGTACCACCCAAAATGGTATGGTATAGGCGGTGCATACTGGTCCGGGCATGGATCGATACATGGACCAGTCCGGTTAAAATAATAAAAAAATTGAAAATTGGTGGCCCCCTGCCCAACTTAGCATTAAAAAAGGAAAAAAAAAGCAATTAGGGCTTGCGAATGTGAGCCCTCTTCTCGCGTATGATGCCGCAGCCCTCGCCGCTGCGATGCTGCAGCGGCACTGCCTCTTAGCCACTGCAATGCTGCCTCTTCGCTGCTGCCACTGCCACTGTCGCTTTTGCTTCGGTGCTGCCGCTGCTTCCCAAGTACGCTGTCACTGCACTTCTCCTCCTCTTCTTCCTTATTCTTTCTTCTTCCTCCTCTATTCGTCCACTGCCCCTTCCTCTTCACCCTCTTTTTCTTCATCATCGAAACGTCGGTATGCACCAGCGTATCATGTGTTGGTACACCAGTACAGACTGGTATGTATCGATCTGACAGATTGCCATAATGGGTCCGGTACTCGAAAAAGCAATCCTTGCATGGAAGATGACTTCTATGGAAATGTGGAGAAGACCAACATTAAGCTTGATTTAGTTAGGAAAGGGGCCAATTCTGGACTGCAATAAGTGTTATTCTCATGCAAACAGGAGGGAAGGGGGGGCAGTGCAGTACTGTAAGCAGTATTTTAGCTGTGGTGCTTTAGCATAGGGGTACTGTGTATGATTATATAATGGAGAATTAAGATAAGTAGAATTGAGTTAGGAGTATGGTATTAACTTATGGCACTACTAGACTATAAACTGATTATGCAAATTCAAGAGAAAATATTGCCAATATTAATGAAATAGAACAAATTGTATTAAAATGTTGAACACATTTGGAATAAGCGAGCAAGTGTTCCACCAAAAACCAACCAACTAGAAGCTCCATAACGTATAAGCAAAAGGATCATATATGTCCCTAAGTAGGAATTCATTCTCTACTAATATAATCAAGGAGATTGATCCAGTGTGTTTTGGTGGAAAATCTTACTAGGATAACAAGCAAGGAAATTGATACCACAATAATTTGAGTTATGGGAATTAGAAAAAGTTGACAACTGCAAGGAAATAAAAGAAAACTAAACTGCATCAACTAGTAAGAAACTGTGATCTTCAGTTTTTGGATGAATGCACATGTTTCAGTATTTTCTTTTGTAGTTTATTGTCCAACTTGAGGTTGTTTATTGGATATTTTATTCTAATTTATATGGCAATAACCCAGTAGAACTCTACTGATGCTGCTGAAACTATGAATACTTTTTTGTTTTCAATTTTCTTCTAATAAACACTATGCAGTTCGAGGGAAGATAAAACAATTAACTAGTGTTTTACTGGAGGTCGAGCTCGTAACTTAAGTAACATTAGTCTGTTTCTGAACTGAATCTCCATCATAGAACAAATTTTCCGGTACTTGAAAATTGAAATGACTTTTTGAAGTTGGCAATCTCAAACTCAAGCAATTTTGAAGTCCCAACTAACTGAAATTAGAACCTGAACAGTATATTAATCTTTTTGCTGCAACAAATCTCAATATTAGTTTTTTTTAATAATGCACTAATGCAGGGTTTTAGTAGGATCAATGGACGTGGCTATACTCTTTAATAAGAGAGGTTCTTTTTGTGACTCAAATCATGTCCTCTATTTGCAAATAAGTATCCTAACCATGGTGCCAAGGCTTGCCTGATACATCTCTTTGTTCTTGCTTTATAAAGCTGTCATAGAGTATCAATAAGAGCTGGAAATTGCTTCATGGTTTTTCTCTTCCCTTAAATATAGGTAGCATAGTGGAACATAAATATTAGCAGATTTGTAGTATCACTTTTAAATGGATTCTGTGGACATGGGTTGTTTGTCAGCCCAAAATATAATTATGCATGATAAATTGAATGTACCGCTTATTTTTCAAGTTCTCCTGAAGAATATGTACACTTATAAGCTATTCCTCGGTAGGTGAGGCACTGCAACAACAACAATAACAATAAAGACGTAAATCCCAACTAATAATAAGGTACTGATGAAATCAATTTGTGGATGCAGGTTGATGCTGAGTGACCAGATGCGGTTTTTCATTAAATAATCACAGGTCACCTCTTCCTGGTATCCAACTCTTTTGCTGTTTCTTGCAGTTTTGTCATTGGTTTTCCTTAATATTCTGGTAGAAAATGATGCATACTTACTGTGTCATGAAACAGATAGTGGAGGTGTGAGCTATTGCCAGTTGCTGTCTCTTCATAATATATCTGGGTTGATGGATGAACTCATTAATTTGGATGATCCTGCTGATAATATGCAGCAGGAGTGATGTATATCAGGAGAGTGAAATAGATCCAGATGGGAAAAGACATACTACAGATATTACTTTTCAGACATCTCTCAATGCAATTCTAGCTATGTGTCCACTATGAACTACAGAAGAATAGTGCAGCGTGTGCTTGAACGTAAGTGATAAAAGCAAAGCAGAGAAATCAATGTTGGAAGCTTCTTTGTACACAACTATTCCTTGCAAAGGTTGTGCCAGTGTGAAGAGGTTTTGGGACTTGAGGAGTGGAAGGTTATGCCATTGCAATACTGAAGAAACATTACTTTTCTTGTACGGAATCAAAATTCATGCAACTGAAAAAGAAGATACACGCATGCATGCGCACACGCGCACACACACACACACACACACACTTGTTCACTCTGTTAATTTACTAGTTGAGAACTTGAAAACTTGAGTTTCAAGTGATGCATTTGGGAGAAATCCCTGTGGCTTATGGAAGTGGTCTCAAAAAGTCAGTAATCCCTGTGGCTTATGGAGGAAGTGGTCTCAAAAAGTCACATAAGGCTCTCTCTCTCTCTCTCTCTCTCTCTCTCTCTCTCACACACACACATTTGAGTATTCCCTGTGGCTGCAAGTGTCCGGGCAACTGCTTGCAAGTGATGAATCATGAGTTGATGAACAACAAATCAAATTTTGCAAAATTTCTGCTAGTGTTTCAGATGTTAGGAACAATTGGCTGTGTGCATGTGCCCGAGTTGCAGGGTCGAAATTTAGAGAGCATGATGGAAGTTCCTATTGAAGCTCAGTGGGGGGTTGTTTACCACCAATCATCCACAAAATACAACATAAAGCGATGAAGATAGGGAGAAGAAGAAACATATGATAAAAGAGGAGAGCAATTACACACATCTTCTTTAATGTGACAGCATAGTACCCAAACAAACCTAGTCTAGGCAACACTGCAGTTCTCACTTTGCCTCACTAACTTAAAACATAACTCTTCACTAATTTCAGTTCTCATCTTCCACCAGCTGCCTAAAATTGATGGGACTCGCAAATTGTTGCGAGCCATAGTAGATGGCTGATCCTGCAAGCTTGGATGTCGCATGTGTTGGATGCAAGAGGTCCCAGAACAGGTAGTGGTGGCGCTCGGAGCAGTAGGTAGCATTAGGAGAGCATCCTGATTGGCCGTTGAACTTGCCGGCTCCACAGCATGCAGTCTTGATCTCCTTGTAACCTGCAGACACGGTGCTTGTTAAAAGCCCAAGCTTGTTATTTTGCTACAAAGAAAAATTGTGGTTGTGTGCGTACCGAGAGCTTCTGGGTTTCTTATTATGCCGGAAACCACCTCGTAAGAACTTCCAACCGAGTACTTCATCCCTTCCAATGTTGAGCTAAGATTGAGCATCAACGATTGCACAGCTTTGTTGAACCCCAGAGATAATTCGTTCAAGATGTCCAGGCAACCACCTGTAGGATTCAGGCTTCTTGGATATGGGCAGCACCCAATGGGAGGGACATCAACTATACCAAATTTCCTTGCTCCAAGAGTATACAGTGCCTGCCATGTTAATTTCAGGATCTCTAAATCAAGTAGAAAGGTGCAGTGAAGATGTTGTGATCCATGAAAATGAAATGCAGGGAAAGAGAAAGACAACCTTTAAGTGGTTCTCATATTGTGAGACAAGAGTAGCAACAAACTGATCCTTTTCAGTAGTGTTTGGAGAGTTATTTTTCGTAAAATAGGCAAATATGTCATTGCCTCCACTGCTGATAAGGAAGATGGAATTTGAGAGCAAACGATAAGCAGGCTCAGTAGCAATTTGCATCATAATATTCGATCGTATCGTGGAGAAATATTGAATCTGCTTTGTCATGGTAATGGTGCTTCCCTGGCACATTCATCAGAAACAGATCACTGGCTTTCGTATGAGAGTAATTTCTGGATAAAGTAATCAAGTGTCATAATACAAGTCGAAAACCAATGGTTATGCTTACAGTCGAGTCGAGAATTCCTGATCCTCCAGAAGCAAAATTTACACCTTTTAGTCCTTTAAAGATTTGGTGATTGGTCTTGTTAGTGAGGGAAAGAAAAGATGGAGGGCTCCTCCTAAAACCCATGTGGATGGCTGAACAGAAGATGGAATAAATTAGAGATCCAACAGATGCAAATGGAAAATATGGGCCAAAATAATATGCAAAACCATTAATGTATGTATGTACCAAATGGTTGATAGGTCAACAAGCTATTCACATAACTAATCACATTATGACTGTCAAATATAATGTTGCAAAAAAAACACACACACGTAAATGTGTGTGAATATCTCTAATTTCATAATGGGAAAAGAAAAATAAAAAATGTAATTTCAGTCCAATTGGCACATCAAAATCTTATATTACTTTTTAAGGATTTGAGAAAGAAGATTTTACTGATTCTTTATCATATGCTTTCATATCCTTTACTTACATATGATTAGAAGTTTGATAACCTGAAGATTACAATAAAATTAGAAAAAGGATTCTGATTTGAGGCCTCGGAGAGAAGCCTATGTGGTTATAACTTCATCCAAGGATCATAGATGTAATCCAGCACCTGCTTCCACTTTCTTTATTTTCATTTATTTGATTAATTGAAATTTCAGCTTTCCCCCATTGTTTATTGCTATCGTGTTCGTTCAAGGTGCTCTGATAATTCTGAGCTGCTATTTTTATTTTTCTTTCTGGCACAGTAATAGATCCCCTGCCCTAAAATAACAAGAAACTTGAAGACCCCTTAAGAATGCTGAAGTCTGAGAAAGGTATACTGACAAATCTCGAGAATATATTATGTAACATATAGTCATAAGAGTAACAACATTTCATAATAAATCAATCTTATTTTACAGAACCTAGAGAGTCTATCATGACACTAATATGAACAACTCTCTTTTGCTCCCTCGTTGAGATGTACAACATAAATTCGATGAAATATGGACAAGTGGACATTGATCTTAAATTTTAGTTGATGCAATTGAACAAGAGCAACACGAAATTTTAGTTGATGCTAAGGTCATGCTTGAACTCATCTTTAATATTTTTACACCCAAACACCTTTCACATTGTCCACAATCTATAAGCTAAAGCTACCAAGAACCATTTTCCTTGCCGACTAAGTGTACGGAACCGATAGCCTTCACTGCCATTAAAACTAGAATTATTGAAGGTATAAAGCAGCGTACTCACTCCTGCAAACAATGATTCTATGCCAGTAATAAGCTGATGGGCATCAACATATGATTTTTGCTGGATCTACCATTAGTATCACCCTCTCATAAATTCTACATGATATCCTTTCTCCGGTATACAATACACTATAAGAATGATGAAGCTGCTGCATTTTTCATGTCATAGTTGGTGAACATGCCAAAGGAAAGATGTCTTCTTGAGGATGAGTGTAATGAAATGGTCACTGGCTGGTTTAAGAAAGTGAAGACAAGGTCACACTGCCGCGTCATGATAAGGACTGAAACTAGCTTTGGTTTGATCTAAAAGCAGTTGATTTTTTCTTTTGAAATTTAAAATTGAGATTTGCTAATTGAGCTAATTATTTGTTACATTTTAGATTGTCTTGCCATTTTCATCTCTCATAAAAAGAGGAGGATTTTCTAAAAAAGACACTCCGGCTATCATCTACTTGTGTTAAATTATGCCGGTCTTTGATTTTTGGATCAAAGCCTCCTTTTTGTGTATTAGTGTATAATATTTTTAATTTCATATGAAAAAAGCCATTAAATATATGCCAACTCAAAAAAAAAAAAAAATTACATGAGGGTTAAAATTTCTAACCATTCTACATACTTCTCAACCACTGTATAGCAGAGTAAAAAAGAGTACCAAACCCAACAATGGAATATGCAGCACCTTTTGATAAGAAAAGAGGGGTCTTTCTGGTTAAGTTGAGAATGCTTTATGGATAATCCACATTGAGGATTAGCAAACATGTCAAATGCAAAGCAAAATCCTAATAACATGAAATAGATAAAATTTTCTGTGATGTTAAACCATTTCCTATCAGTATAACTCGAGGATCCTGTGAACATCTGGCTCTGGTTTCTGATTCTTGGAGTATGGCGAGTGCTCCTTTGAACTCTTTAATCAGCAAGCACCACTCCTTTCACTTTAGACTTTAAACACCTTTTGACCACCTTTAATTTTCACTTAGATCATCTCAACTTACATTCTAAAGCATTCAATTCCTTCTTTCACCAAAGACACCATCCACTCATGGACGTGTTCTTTTGTTTAGGGGAGATCATCTCATTACTACTGGCGAGCAACTAAAGGTTTTTAAGAGCATCACTTACCTAAGAAGTCGATACCGTTGTATCCATTGCTGAACCTCCCTGTTGGCCTTGAGAAAGGGAAGTCGATGCCATTGTGGGGGAAGTTGGCCTTGGCGTTGCTCCCCTGCAAGTAGTTGTTGTTGCCCACGTCGGCCGTCGAGTCCCCGAAGACATAGATCGCCGGAACCTTGCCAGCTTCAGCCCCTCCAAGTGCAAGCACAGCAGCAGTGACCAACAGAGGGAGGTGGAGGAGGAGGTGGCGGCGATGATGAAGTGGGAGAGGAGGAACTCTGATGGTGGAAGCCATGGCTTCTTCCCAAGCTGAGCTGCCACTGATTAAAGTAGTGGCTCTTATATAGACTTTTTGGCTGGGCCATGAAGGACATGTGGTTCCAGCCACAACTTTGAGCAAAGCAAGGCAATGGAGTAAGCAAAGGTGAGAGAAAAGACGGTGGTGGCTGCAAAAGTAGTGTCGCTCAACAACAGTGGCAACCCTACCAGCACACTGTTGCCCAGGTTGGGGTGCATGCGTTCGTAGTTTGCTTAAGCCATGCCATGGCTGCTCTAAACACCATGTGAGGAGGTTCTTCTGCTGTGGTTGATTCTAACCCACCCTTGGGAACAAAGTAACGCCAGAGCTTCTTGAAGAAAGATGGCAGTCACAGCTTTAACAAAAAGGAGATAGCTTATCAGCAAATATGCTGTCTAAAATTTCATTTATTATAGAATAATTTGAAGAAAAAAATTACATTTTTTTTCTTTTTAGCTTTTAAGAGCAATTAAGGACTGGCAGTGCAATGAACAAGTATAGAGCACATCATGACTTTTGGAGATACCAGAATCATATTTACTTTGTTTGTGAAATGATCATTGGATGTAACGTCAAAGAGAACACAGGGATTAAAATTATGGGTCCAATTCCAAAAATACATTAAAAGCAATAAAACAATGAATTTTATTTGTTAGCTAAGATTAAATGACAGGATACAAACTAGTATTTCGTGAAGAAATAATGTCTAACAACTAACTTAATGTCAAAGAAAACAAAGAAAAGATGGAGTCTAAATAGTACCTACCATCCATCACTAGTAGTAAGTAGTTGACAGTATAATAGTTTACTGCTTAGCATTACTATCCCCAGTGGGAGTTTACTATTTAGCATCATTAGTATCACCATCTTCCAACATAAATATACTGTCCTAACAACCAAAATTATCATTCATCCTTTTTGTTTCCTGTTCCACTTCCGATGAGATGCTAAAACCCTGGATTTGGCTCACTGAGTGGAACTTGATTCAAACAAGTCACTCCCTTTTTCTTTGTTTTTTTTGACATAGTAGCACAAACTTAAAAGTTGGATGACTACATCCAATTGTTATCCTTACCAATAATTAGCAAGCTCATTTACTTCTATTCCCGTATGTCTCTTGGCATTAACCCATTGCCCTGCAGACAGCACCGACAGATCGAAAGGATGTGTATCCCACGATGCATCTGAACTTGAAAGCCTGCGTGTGTGGACAGCCTTTGAACCTCAACCAGGTTCTATCTTGTCCAGAAACTGTTTATGTAAGCTTCCAATTAAATAGCCTCCCTGAAGTAGGAGAGTTACACAAAAGACTGCAATGAATTTTGCACAGTCACTTCACCGATATGGTGTAAATTTATTTATCGAGCAAGAGGTACACGAAAGGGGAGAGTCATAGTTCACATCGAAAGTGTTGTCAGTGGATTAAGTTTTCTTGATATGACACACACAAGTTTGAAGGTTTCACTGCAATGTCAGAGATTCTGACATTGGTAACTGGAAGCTCATTCTCTGATTCCCAGAATCCTCTCTCTCCGATGAATCACGATGCAAGACAAAGAGTGCAAGGATCTCCCCAAAAAAAACACACACATAATTATTGGAAACATGTTATTAACATTGCAATAGGGAAAAAGGAAGACCAACATAATTAGCTCCACCCCCCCTCCTCTGCCTGTACTCACTCTTGAACACGTCTTTTATTTACTGTGGCCAGCTAAAACTTACTTGACAATTGATCTCGGACTTAAATATTTATGGCAACTCATTATGATTGGGACATATTTATCGAGACTGAGGAAGTTAACAGTAAAGTAAAAAAAAAAATAATATATAGGTATCAGTTGTATCAGAAAAAGAAACATTTGAGTACTGAGATCATGTGCCATTCACTATACTTGGTTGGTTGACTGTCATCTCGGTACTCTGAAGACAGTTGTAGAACGCACAGATCAGATCCTGTTTCAAGAGCATTTAAGACCAGAAGAAAGGTTTCTTTTTTATTATTATTATTATTATTCCAAAAAATATAAATTCCAACTGATAAATACAGTCAATTTTATCATATTCATTCTCGAATCTGTTTAACTACAGAGGCATAATGGAAACCTTAATTCAATTTAAGTAGATTATATAGTGTTGATATCTAAAGAATTTCCATAAGAGAGGTAAGAAGCTAATATATTTCATTTTTTAATTCAACCAATTATTTAGATTTGTGAACTCATTCAAGATCTAATTTGGGGAACTTATATTTTATTTTATCTACTCAATTCGATTGTATTAATCTAATTTACGCATCGATGTGGGACTCAAAAAGGATCAATATATGCAAACAAGTAACATGGTGGGATACAAAATTGATTGTGTAATTCATCCTAATGCACAATCCAACGAATTTCCTGTCTCATTAGATATGTTATTAAAGGGCAGCATTTTGCTACTAGAGTTCTATAAAAGAACAAATTCCTAAATTATAAGGTATTGTAATGGTCAAATCTGATTTTGCAAGGTTCAAAGCTTCTTGTAACCTGTCATTAATGTCAGTTAAAGTAAAATTAAGTTACACCTAATATGTTTTTTGTTTTCCTCAAAGATCCACCTGACATCCGTTTAAACTGATACTAAAATCTTGATTTTTCAATGCCAGCAAGAAAACCTATAGGATTTGAGTATTTATTTCTTGCTCTTTTGGGTGCTGACTTATATATAGTCTGGAATATCAAAAGTCAATTCAGCCAAAAAAGAAATGGATTGTGACAAACATCATCAATAACTTATCACTAATATATATATATATATATATTTTTGTTAAAGAACAGTGGAGGTAATTTGATCAATTTGTCATTTTCACAACTCAAAATCATTTTTCCTTCAAGTCTGATAAATTTTATTGCCAAACTAATAGTGGAAGATCTATCTATCTTCATCTGACATGCTAGGTTGTGGTTTATTTTGACAACATAATTTTGGCTATTATCCTTAATCTCTGTTTTAACTCATTACTTCTTATTTCTACAGCATTTTACCTTAAGTCTGATTGATTCAAGCATTTACCTCACTATCTTCTTCTTGTGGGAAACGGCAGAATCATTCAAATGCATCCTGTGGCAAATGGCGGCCCTTAAACATGAAGGATCTCTTGAAAATTATCTGGCTAAGACCAGATGTTAGGGTGGTAAAAAACTTTAACTGTGATGGCTCTCTGAACCAAAATGGTGATGAGGTATTATTGGCTTTATTTTGCGTATCAATATAGGTGAAGTCTGCTGTGCTGTAACGTATCGACACAGGTGAACTCTTCTACTTTACTGCTTCGGGTATTGGAAGAGGAGAATTCTTTTTCTTGAAATTGCTACTATTCGAGAAGGCCTATCTAAAGTTTTGCTGCAAGGAGTTGGTCGTATACAAGTTAAATCTGACTCTAAAATCCTAGTAGACATCCTTTTAGGCAAATTAAGGTTCTTCACGATGCAAGAGAAAGAGCGCAAGGATTTCCAATAAAATTAAGATAGTTATAGCATTATCATCGGGCATTTTAACTTAATAAAGCTCTTGAACCTCCTAATTACTGGTGGGTTTTTATCTAATGATACCTCCTAATCCTAATTAATTTTTATTTAGGGGCGTTTTTTTTTATAAAAAAATTTAATAAAGTCCTCGAATCAGATTATTTAAACCCATTGATGTTGAGTTAAGTTAAGTTCGGTTAGGGCATCTTGAGCTGAGTAGGTTGCTTTAGATAAGGTCGGATCGGGTCACAATCAATGGGTCGGGTCCGTAAAATTAAATGGGCAAAGGGGTAGATGTTACAGTTTACAATGTATCAAGTATAATAATCCTAGTGCATTAGGCAATAGCGAGGTCCTCTCTTTGGTGATTTGTACTCTGGTGGCGATGAGTTCTCCTTGAAAATCAAAAGTACTTAGTGGGTTCCCTTCCTTGGCAATTACGACTACATTTATGGTTACATCTTATCATCGATGACGAGTTCTCCTTAGTGGCATTGGTCTCCAATTTCCTTAGTCAACGGTGATATCTTCTTGAGCTTTTATTTATCGACGACGATGACCTTTCCTTAGTGATTTATAGGTGAGCATGTTTAGGGCTAAATACAAATTATTCATATAGTTAGCTACTTTTAGGATATTGATTCCTACACTTTCAAAAGTTATATTAGGATTCTCATATTTATGAAAGTGAAATATTTAATTCTATTTCTCTTCACACCACCAACTATGCTGAGTGCTATTCTCACCGATATTAATTTTTCTTTTTATAACTTTTGTAAAAGCAATAATCGAGAAATCAATAGTTCTACGATAACAGATGATGAGAAGACAAAACCACAAGAGAGAGATCTTTTTTACCGAGTGATTCAATTTTCAACAAAACCTTCAAAGATACAGAGAGAAAAGGTAGAGCACCTTTGTTAAAAAAAAACCCCTCTCTCTCTCTCTCTCTCTCTCTCTCTCTTAATTTTGTTCTTACGAGAATAACACTGTAAAATTACCTTTTGAATCTTATTTTAATGCTATTTTTCGCATATGATAACACATCTGATATTTCCCTCAACAGATTTGATGGCATGAGGAAAAATGAGGTTAAATATTTTACTTTCGTAAACATAAATATTTCAATATAATTTTTAAAAATATAGAGAGCAAAATGCTAAAGGTAATTAATTACAAATAATAATATGTAATTAGGCCCATGTTTAGCTAGGATTTTTATTTTTCAAGTAGCATCATCATGTTTAAGAACAATACCATCTCATCCCTAAAATTTGCTCATACTTTGTGATTCATCAAAGGAATAAAAGTTGAAGCAATTAAATCTTTAACTTATTTATGTTGGGATATCTAGGGCGATATCACATATATAGTAGAAGAATAGAAACAAAAATATAAGATTCCTACAGAAAAAATTATCTCTTGGCGTAATCCAAAGATTGATGCGCAAAAACATATTGAAAACTATACATATAAGAAAGTTATGTTACCTAGGGAGATCATATATCCTTGAATTATCATAAATCTATAAGAGAGGATGAAGAAGATCAATTGTCGTCCTTTCTAGCCATGATCCATATGGCAAGGGCTACGAAGATGCTTCTCAAATTGCTACTAAAATCTTCTCGTTATGTGCACCACACAATTAAGAAAAAGTTACCTCTTCTTGCTGTCCATATGCCTCTAAATAGGGGCTGCAAGTTGAGGAGGAGAGGGAGAGAGGAGAATAGGAGATGGCAGCCAAAAATAGTCTAGCCTATGACCTTTTGGTTCCCTCCTATTTATAGAGACATATTATCAACTTAACGTAATAGATCCTGCCTTATTGAGTACTAGATCTCTATTCAACTACCCAAAAATTTTAGATTAGTAGATCTCTACCTAATAATCTCTCATTAGTTCTTATTGGATTTGGATCCAATAATTTAGGAGCTTATTGAATATCCAATAAGATAGAGGCTCCAATGAATATCTCATATCCGAATCTTTACTTGTCGTAATACCTACCATATATGTAACCCTCTAGGTCCAATATTGAGTTAGCCGTGAGTCATACATATCAGAACTCCTTCTGGCTCAGTGAATTATTATCTCTATAATAATTCACTCGACTCATCAATTATGAATGTACTAGGCCACTAGGTCGCAATTCCAAAATGATACAAGAGAATCTAATCCATTTGACCTATTTATCCTTAGTTATCATGTATCTATAGTCTCTTATCTATCTAATATCCCAAAAACCATATACTGAGCATAGTGTTATCAAACACTTATGGTTTCTACTCAAGTCTCGCTATAATAAGATTCTCTTGAAGAACTCATTCTCTCTCAATTCGAATGACCCTAGCTAGGGATTTGCTTGAGTAAGAACATATAGGATATTCCTCTCATGATACCGAGAGCGATGATCCTCTATCGGTACTCAATAGCCCTCGTAAGGTTGGTTGTTACTCCCGATAACCGATTGTGCTAGATCTAAAATTTTCAGGTCTATAAGTCTGGTATTAGAGAGTGGAGTATTCATACATGATATCTTTGGTGTCTCAAGCCTAATGACCAGATACACCACCGGGATGACAAAATCATTGTCTGATAATGAGATATTATCAACCATCCAGCATTATATGAGCGGATCAATTAGTAAACTCATTTTCTAACGAGCACCTATGTAGTATCCCTAATGTCCCCATATAAGTAGCAATAAGACTAACCGCCTCCATCATATAGATATGTATATAATATACCAGTCTATTCTATCATCTCGATGTCCCTATCGAATGATTTATGACTGAGATAATCTAGGGTCTGTGTTTAAAGATGAATTGATCTCATTATCATGTTCTCATTATGATATGCTACCCATTGCATAAATCAATGTACATCATAATATATGTAGCATGTAAAATAAAATAATAAAATATTAAAGAATATAATAAATAAAAAAATATATCATGTCATATTATCGAAAACATAAAGTGTTTCGCTGATGAAAATTGTTCTCTCCTACCATGCTCTAAAAGTGTTTCAATTCTTGAAATAAACCATGTAGTTTATTGCAAGGAAAAAAAACTGATCAACTGATCTTTCCTATATATGGATCATTTGATCATATATATGTGGGCATTTTACCGGATCAAACAATGTAGATATACTGAATAGTTTACCTAAAGTCGTCTTCTTGGTTAGCTAATAATAGTTTTCTACTGCTTTGTTCCTTATTAAATTTGTAATACTTATTTAATTTGTAGTGACTATCATTATATTTTATTACAAAACTTCATGATTTTGATTCCTTATATTGGAAATGTTTTATTATCATTATCGTATTAATAATATTTATTTTTGTATATAAACAGAATGACTATGAGGTGCTAAAAAAAATTGTAAATGAAATTACAATGGATAATATAATTGATTACTCAATAACTTAGAGTAAGCATTACTATGTTATATGCAATAAATTAATTAAATTTTTTTTTAATGTGAAGTTGGCCCTTCTTCACTATCCCGTACTTCATCATAACATATATCCCAGAGTATATAGTTAATGATTGTAGGTACATCAATTATTTTAGTAGATGTTTTTCTAAATCAAGTGCAATGAGTAGAGGTCACATGTTCTCTATTTTTCCTAGGTAGTGTAATGTAAATATATGTAGGAGGACTCCATTTGATCATATTGGATACATTCCTAACATTCTGACTTGTCAATCTCTCCTTTTTAGTAATATGAAACATTGGATGGAGGGCTGTACTTTTATGTTCATACTTCCTAGTTGACTTTAGTCCCACCTATGTTGCTCTTAGCATTTATGTATAAGAAATGTTTTATAGATCAAGAATCAAATATATAAAATATAAAAAATCTCATGTATAGGCTTATTTTTAGTAATGATAGTGTCAGCATCATCGAATTTTGTTGATTGTATATTTTTGTTTATATCATATTTTTTTCTAATGAACTATAATTTACCCCTCTCTTGTGTTGGTGGTTGGTCTTGAAGCAATAGCTTGAGGATATATGTATTAGAAATAGTTCAAATATATAAAACATATAAAATCGCTTGTGTAGGCTTATTTCTAGTGATGATAGTGTTGATATTGTCAACTTTTTTGGATTATACATTTTTGTTTGTATCTTGTTTTATCAAATGAACTATAATTTACCCCCCACTTTACTATATTTTGTTGATGATTTGCATTTGTTGATAAATTACAACTGGGCGATGGCTGTGCATTATTTTCTCTTTGAGGAGATTTCAACTATTGGGGATTGGATTAAAAAAATGAAGGTAGGTGATAGCACAAAGATCATTGAATATGTTAGAGGTTGTGTAGCATTATTGATGTTAAACAAATTATCATTTTGACATATATACGGTTTGATTTATAGAATAATTTTGAATCCTACTTTTGCTAATATTTTTACATGTTTGACTATACGAGAATATACATCTAATTTTACCAACCCATTATCTGACTCACTCATGACTTTGGAGATTGAGTTGTGTAAGTGTTAGTAATTGGAATTTTGTTGACTTAAGATTAAAGTTGATAACTATGGATAAGGTAACTATTTATTTGTAATTAGAAGTTCATTTGGATATATGGATGTCTTTTATAATGTTTTATACGTTTGTTATGCAAGTATGCCAAATGCTCATTCCTTTTCCTAGTAAAAGACATCTAATGCTGGTTGATCATAATAACACAAAGGTACAGTGTCTTAGAATTTTACTTTTTAGTGTATTTGAAATGTGATACTTCATTATCATACATGTTATGTTATTTACAAGATACTTACTTATGTAGGTACAGAATAAGAATGCACCAAGTGTCAATAGAAATTATTATTTTATTTTATAGAGATAAATCTAAAAAAATCTAAAAGAGATAAATCCGAAAGAGATATTTAGTTTAATTATGTTTTACTAATATTATTTTATTTTATAGGTTTACGAGAAGATAGACAATGATGAAGAAAAGATTGCCAAAGTAGAACAATTTATAGTAAGTCTTCATATTAATTTGGTTGTCAAATTAAGTTTGTTGTAATTGATTTAATTATCATTTATTATTTATAGTTGAAGTTATATATTTTGGAGAGACACTAAATTTATGTGTGAATACACTTCTTTTTGGGCATTATTGAAGGCTGGTGAATTTACTAATGGAGAGGTGATAGATGCCTTCCAGTATATACTTTTTCATCAAGTATTAGAATCGGGATAAAAGTTTTGGTTATCATTGTTTTATGTGGAGTAGTTTTGAGGTTTGTGATATATATTTATATTTTGTTCGTTACTAATGATTACTTTGTGATGGATCAAGAATTAATATTTGTTTTGGTCTTGAAAATGTGGTAAGCATATCATTTATTTGGGATAAAGAATTTAAATATAAGTTACAAATTCACTATTGATGACTCTGAAAAAATATATTTGTCCCACTGTTTAATAAAGTCCATTGGCATATAATGGTAATGTATCGTCAGGAGAAGTTTTTATTTTAATTATAACCATGGTATGGTATACAATACCGAATGGTACCGCCCGGTATGAGCGGTACGTACTGGTCTGACGGCATATCGATACGCGGACCGTCTCGTATCGTTATAGTGCTACGATATTATACTATAGTAGTGTTACAGTGCTACAGTATTGTACTGTAGCAGTGCTACAATGCTATAGTACTGAAAAAATATATAAAATTATTCGGTACACCCTGGTGTACCGTTCGGTACGCCGGTATCATATCGTACCGAGCCAACATCGAAATATCGGTACGGTACGGTATTGCGAACCTTGATTATAACTCTCTTAAAAAAAAAAGTCATATTCTGATTTTTTTTTAATAGTAATAAGTGTTCTATTTTCATTAGTTATTGAATAATAATTTTTTCAAACATTAATTATTATTTTTTTGCAAACTGGTGTAAAATTTTAAGAAAATATTCCCCGTTGATTTAGATGGCGAAATGCTGTCAGAAAGACGGATCATAAGTATTTTATTAACTCATTTCAATGACTTATAGTGA
Organism: Musa balbisiana; assembly: GCA_004837865.1. NCBI lineage: Eukaryota > Viridiplantae > Streptophyta > Magnoliopsida > Zingiberales > Musaceae > Musa > Musa balbisiana. Next base: position 15,696,770 of record CM017192.1, on the reverse strand, counting down.
TATTATGCTAAGTAATTAATATGTTTTGTAGAAATGATTGCACTATATTCTCATGAAATATATAGATCACTTGTTGATAGACAAAAAAAATGAAATTCATACAAAGGGACTTATCACTATTTTAGATGGAAATAACAAATGCTATATTGAGTAATGTTCATTATGTGGCAATTCAAGGAGAGATTTGATTGTGATGCTCATTGGATTTGGGATGCATTTAAACTTTTATTGACATTGAGACATTGTATTCGGCGCTATGTGATTAAAATGTTGTTATTATGTTGTTTTACTTCAATTGGTATGTGATTAATGTTGTTATTATGTTGTTTTAACTCTACTGGTATGTAATATATGTTTGCTGTGATGTGATTGGGCATTTAAACTCTTGCTCGTATCATATTTCGTTCTTGTGTAAGTTGAATGTGTCTTTGATTTATTCCTATGATGGTAGGTAAGGTATTTGATGTAATATTTTGATATATTTATGCCTTTTAATTATATTCATGTTTTAAAAATTATGTAAAGGATAAGTAATAGACTTAGTAGCCTCATTTTGATTAGTTTTTATAGTTATTTTATGTTTATAGATACAGGATATGTGCAATCATCATACAGAAACAAAACTATCAAAAAATGTAATAGTATGAAATATTAACCATCTCAATACTTTAAAACCACCCAAGTGGCACAAGCTTGGATGGGTCGGATAGTGTCTAGCATTAATTCACTATGTAGTTTTGTAGCGATATCATATGAATACTTATAGGGATTTTTATTGTATATTATTATTGTGATCCTAGTATATTATATTTGTACAAGTCCATGACATATTTTATATTTATATTTTTTATTTTCGATATTAATTATCCTAAAATTCTCAGAAAATAGAAGAAGTCCTACTAATCATCTTACTAACATGCCCTAGGTAGTAGTTTGGATAGTTGTCATGTAAATTGATTAAGTTATACTCATTTTTGAGCTAAATTACACTCGATCATGACTTGTTTCATTTCCTATTTTACATATTAATCACCCTAAAATCCTCAAAAAAAAAAAAAGAGTAAATATCCTACTAATCATCTTATCAATATGACATAGTACTTATATAGGAGTTTGGATAGGTTTCATCCAAATCGATCAAGTTACACTCAGTTTTAAACTAAGTTACACTCGGTCATTGCTTGCTTTCGAAAAAAAATCTTATTTTTCATATTAATCATCTAATTTTTTTAAAAAATAGAAAAAGTCCTACTAATCATCTTACCAATATATCATAAGCAAACATCACGGCGTAACTTCGTTTAAAATCAAATATAACTTGGTCAATTTACACAAAACCTATCATAAAAGGATTAGGACATGTTGGTACGGTAATTAGTAAGCCTTTTTCTATTTTTTGAAGATTTTAGAGTGATTAATATTAGAAATGGGAATGTATCGAAACAAGTTGTGATTAAGTGAAACTTAATTCAAAAACAAGTGTAACTCAACCAATTTATACAAAGGCTATCCAAACTCCTCCAATTCTTGAGATGATTAGTAGGTTTTTTTTGGATTTTAGGATGATTAATATCAAAAATAAAGAATTTTTTGACACACCACCAATGCTACATGGCACAATTGGCCTTAGGTAGTACCATTGTTACTCTGGGCAATGTCACCATCTACCTTGGGTAGTACCCACCCCCCAGTAGTAGCACCAATTGCTTTGGGCAGTACCACTATTTGTTTGGAGAATTTTTTTTGGGTAGAAATTGTGAACCAATGTAAGTTAAAACAGGTGTAATTGGGTAAACTTTCAATCAATCTAGCCTTCGTCAAAACAACACGATTCTAAGATGATTAGTAATACTTTATAATTTTTTTGATGATTTTAGAGTGATTTATTATTAAAATTATATATTTTTTAGGTTGAATATAAGAATGAGTATAACTTAGTTTAAAAATGAGTAAAACTCGGTGAATTTTCACTAAACTAGTCCAAAATTCTCTACAACTTCTAAGACATGATTCTTATAAGTAGCATCAATTTTTTAAAATTTTAAAATAATTAATTATCAAAATTAGATATTTTTAAATTAAATTTATGAACGAGTATAACTTAGTTCAAAAACAAAGTGTAACTTGGTGAACTTCCACAAAACCAATCCAAACAGCTACAAGAACATAATTTTAAAATGAAAAATAATATATTTTTTAATTTTTTTTTAAAAATTAGAATGATTAATTATTTAAATTAGATTTTTTTAGATTGAATATATGAACTGAGTGTAACTTAGTTAAAAAATGAGTATAACTTGGTGACCTTTCACCAAACCAATACAAACCTTTCCAAAATATTAGAAAATGATTCCTAGATGGTTAATAGTACTTTTTATTTTTAATATTTTAATAATTAATTATTAAAATTAGATTTTTTTGAGTTGAATTTGTGAATGAGCGTAACTTAGTTAAAACAAAAGTGCAACTAAGTGAACTTTCACCAAACTAATCATAACTTCTCTAGCACTATTAGAACATAATTTTTTTAGTTGAATTTGTAAACGAGTGCATTTTAGTTGAAAAATGAGTGTAACTCGATGATCTTTCATCAAACCAATCCAAACTTTTTTAAAATAATAAAAATTATTATAAGATGATTAACAATACTTTTCTGATTTTTTAGGATTTTAGAGTGATAAATGATTAAATTAGATATTTTTGAGTTTAATCTATAAATGAGTATAACTTTATTAAAAAACCGAGTGTAACTCGGTGAACTTTCACCAAACCAATTGAAACTTTTTAGAACTACTGAGACATAATTCTTAAGATGATTAGTAGCTCGTTTAAATTTTTAAAATAATTTTATAATAATTAATTATCAAAATTGGATATTTTTGAGTTGAATGTATGACTGAGTATAACTTAGTTTAGAAATAAGAGTAACTTGATGAACTTTCACCAACTAAAACCAATTTCTCTAAAACTATACTCAAAAATTATTCTAATTATTTTTTAATTTTTAAACTATTTAGAGTAATTAATTATCAAAATGGATGTTTTTGAATGAGTATAACTTAGTTCAAAGATGTGTAGCTCGATAAATTTTTACCAAATCAATCCAAAGTTTTTTCAAACTTATTAGATATGATTATAAGATGATTAGGAATAATTTTCTTTTCTGAAAATTTTAAAATAATTAATAAAATTTGACATATTATGGTCTGAATGTATCCTATCCAAATGGTATGTCAACTAAAACATGATCCCAACTTAACTAAAATTCACTTTCACAACTCAAATAAAACATTATTACAGCAAGGATTGTTATTTTGCTGCATCTATATGTAGTTAAATGTATTGCCTCTTTACCGATAAATGTATTGCATCTATTTTTTCTAGATAAATAATAGATATCAAGATAAATAATAATAGTTTTAAGCAGTCACCATCATCAAAACAGTGAGATATTTTTCAGATAAATGCGCTGCATATATATACCAATAATTAGATAAATGTATTCATAAAACTATGCAAGTATGTACCGAATGCCCAAAAAGGTGATGAAAACAATAGTAATTAAATAAACAGTTATTTCATAATCAGATAATGATTGTTTCACTCGCGCAGAGGCATTAATAAAAGTCTCTATGTACTTCCTTTAATGTAAATTCATGTGCCAAATATATTTTTTCTATATGAAAACCACCACTCCAAGTTAAATGTCTTCGATGATCATCTCAGGAGTATATTGTTCGATTGTGGATTTGCTCTAGCATATTGCATTGGTGCTTTTTGAATGAACTTGTATATTTTTTTCACGAGCAACTACTATCCATCCCCATTGCTTAATTTTATAATATAATTTAAGCTTATAGCTTCATGTTACAAGTGCGTTATACGCTAATCATAAAATGATGACACGTGTGACACATAAATATATTGTGATATCTTAGATCTATAGAATAGAATTGGATCATAATGAGATCTGATGATGAGATCAATTCACCTGTAAAGCATAGACCTTAAAATATTTTTGATCATAGATTATTCGAGAGGGATATCGAGATAATCAGACAGATCGATATACTATATGCTAGTTATAAATGCCTTGTAAACTAATTATGTGAGTGATGACACGTATGATATTTTGCACAGTTTTTTTAGTTATTATTGTTATTATAATATTTTCTCATATTATATTGTCATCTACTTATATATTGTATGTCCTTGGATCTATGCAATGAGAATTGGATTATGATGAGATCATGGTAATGAGACTAGTTCACCTATAAACACATACTCTAAATGTTCCCAATTATAGGTTACTCGAGAGGGATATTGAGATAACCGAAGAGACTGGTGTACCAATACCCGTCCATATGATGGAGGCAATTGTTCTCATAGTTACTTGTTTGAGGATACCAGAGATTTAGTGCAGGTGCCCCATTAGGACTCTAGCTAGGAGAGTCCTAATTGAGAGGGACATTCATGTAAAACCTACCTAAGTCGACCCCTAATAAAGAGGTAAAGATGCCAACTAGGCTTTGGAGGTTATTTCTTAGAGAAGAATTAGGAGTTGTAAAGGAATATGAGTCTTAAATAGGAGTTATATTAGGAGTCTTGAATAGAAGTCTAGGAGTCTTGAGTAGGAGTCCTATTAGGAGTTAGGGTTTAGAAACCCTATAAATAGTTATGTATTCATCCTCTTTTGATGGGAAATAGATGAATCTTTTCTACAGCCTTTAGCAGCAACTTGGAGGAAGGAAACCCTATAGAGTTCCAAGAGGCTGATCCCCTAAAGAGATCAACCTCAAGCTTAGAATTTGTAAGGGTTCTATCACTTGGTATCAGAGCAGCGTTCTTGGCATCTCGCTGCCCTTCCACAGCCATCCATCATCCCTCTATAGTCGCCCAAAGCAATTCCCACAATTGCTTAAAAGATCGTCACCAAATTTCGCCGTCATCTCCACCACCACAAATCATCTTTTGATCTCTCCGTGAATTACAATAGGTTCTAGTTTCCTACCTTACTGCTGCTGCAATTTAGTTATCTTTATTCAAAAATCCAAAAAAAAGTTCCTAAATTCAAAAATCCGAAATATACATTGCAGAATTCTAGCCGTTTGTTTGATCTTGCTACTACGTTTTTTCTATCCAAATCTTTATGAAATTTTTATGACAACTTTGATACTTCGTAACAGTGGATTTCTTTTTAGTTTTATCAAAAATTCTCAATATAAACCACTGGTCTTTTACGTCCAATCTGCTACACTTGAAAATCTGTGCTACAGAAAATTTCAACCGCATATTGTTGCCTTAACCGATCTATTTGTAATCTTTTTTGAACGAAATTTCTTCTATACTTTATAGATCATTTTAGCTTCCATTTAAGATTGATCTATTGAGGAATTCATCTCTAAAAATAATTTTATGTTGCTGCAAATTTTCATCGCAAACCGCTGAAATTTTTCGACAAGAATTCTGCTATCGCAACTTACACCAATTTCCTTGCTGTTATACTGCCAAAATTTTCTTGATTAAATTAGACATCCTTGCTGCCATATAAACTGAAAATTTGTTATCAATTCTCTCCTCAAATCTCTAAAGTTTTTGATGAAAATTTCGTCGAGAAACCGCTGTTTCTTCGACGATAATTCTGCTCTTACAAGATAACACAATTCTGCAGTAAACTTCCACCAATTTCTATCAAACCTTTGCTGCCATCTATCACAGATCTAAAACTTTCATCCACAGCCCTAAAACTCCACCAAACCACACCCTCAAACTGCACCCAAAACAGCCACAAAACAAGCCTAAATCGCAGCCTACATCCACCAATCCACCAACCCTTACGACCATCACTTCTCTCAACCTATACATGCCTTTAACCCGACAACAAAAGAGAGATCTTAATATCATAGATTTGGAGGCATATATTATGACATCTGAGGAGGCAATCAATGCTAAATTTGAAGCCTTCGAGGTACGAATGGAAGATAAGATTCGGACTCTTTTTACCGAACTCAATTTGGGCCGACCACTAAGCCCGAAGAAATCACATCAAGGAGACAGCTCTAACCAATCGCACCAAGCCCGAAGAGATGACTTCCAAGAGAGGGGAGGTTCTATGACTGACCTCAACTATCCACGCATGAGGGTGGACTTCCCTAGATGGGAAGAAGGAGACCTGATTGGAAGGATCTCGCACGTGGAGCGATATTTTCGGTACCACAAAACCGCGGACATATCTATGGTGGAAATTACGACTATACATCTTGAAGAGGATGCTATACAGTGGTTTGACTAGTTTGAACACACTCATGGAGTGCTCTCATGGCGACAATTCAAAGAAGGACTGCTGATTCGCTTCGGACCAACCGATTATGAGAACAATAACGGACAACTAGCAAAGATCTAACAAACCTCCACCATTCAGGAGTACCAAACCAGGTTTGAAAGATTATCTAATCAAACTCGTGATTGGTCCGAAAAATAACTATTGGGGACCTTTATTGAGGGCTTAAAGTTGGAGATCCAAGGAGAAGTTAAAGCGCAACAACCATACACGCTTATGGCAGCCATCTCTTTCGCACGACTTCAAGATGAGCGATTGAACCATGAAGCCCGGAGGACTAGGATCGCTCCTCAACCTGCAATACTAAAGCCCTCAGCCCCCCCTACTATTAACCGAGTACTTGCACTAAAAAGGTTGACAAGAGAAGAACTTCGAGAGCAATCTGCGAAGGGGTTATATTGGCATTGCGAAGAGCAGTGGAGCCACGAGCATCGTTGTAGAAAAGGGAGACTTTTTATGATTGAACCAGTAGAAGAAGAGGTCATTGAACATCCAGAAGAGAGCCTTGAACATAAAGAAGAAGACGTGGAAGAAGAGCCACAACCAACCGACGTTACGGTACACGCACTAGCCGGCTACTCCAACCTGTAAACAATGAAAGTTGGAGGCCTTCTCAAACAACAACCGATCACTATTTTCATCGACATGAGCAACACTAATAACTTCCTAAATAGTAAGGTTGCTGCTCGGATGGCACTACATATAGAAGGTTGCAGCAAGTTCAATGTAAAGGTTGCCAACGATAGAATCCTAAAGTGCGACCAAAGATGCCCGCAGGTGAAACTATTGCTGCAAGACCAAGAAATTATGACCGACTTCTTCCTCCTACCAATTGATGACTATGAGGCTATGCTTGGCATAGAATGGCTGACTACGCTAGGTGATGTCTCTTGGAACTTTTCCAAATTAATTATGAATTTCTACTGCAAAGGCAAACAGATCATCCTACGCGGGAAGCGTGGAAGCAACGTAACCACTGTTTCAACCTAACGAATGGAGAAAGTTTTGCACAAGGTAAATGGTGGCTTTTTGATGCATCTCCAACAACAACCAGAGGGGAAGAAAATAGAAATTGAAGATCGAAATCTTGCCCAATTGCTTGCTAAATTTGCTGACATTTTTGTTGAACCACGTGGTCTTCCTCCTTCTTGGCAACATGACCATCGAATTCCAATCCTTCTGGATAAGAAACTAGCAAACACTCGGTTGTACCAATATCCTCACCTCCAGAAGGATGAAATTGAAAAGATTATAAAGGAGATGCTTGAAACAGGGGTGATTCGGCCAAGTTGTAGCCCCTATTCCTCACCGGTGTTACTTGTACGCAAGAAGGACAAAACTTGGCGGATGTGTATCGACTACCGAACTTTAAATGACATCACTGTCAAGGACAAGTACCCAATACCAGTGGTGGATGAACTTCTTGATGAATTAAAAGGAGCTCGAGTCTTCAAGAAGTTAGACCTTCGATCCGGTTACCACCAAATTCGAGTATGTGAAGACGACATTCCAAAAACTGCATTCCGCACATATGATGGCCATTATGAATTCTTAGTAATGCCTTTTGGACTCACTAATGCTCCTTCAACCTTTCAAAATCTCATGAACGATATTTTTCAGAGCTTTCTTCGCAAATTTGTGTTGGTATTTTTCGATGATATTCTCATTTATAGCCCTTCTCTTGAGAGTCACTTTCAGCATTTACGGATTGTTTTGACGATCTTTCGGGAGAATACTCTTTTTGTTAAACAACTAAAGTGCAGCTTTCTCCAGTAAAAAGTAGAGTACCTTGGGCACATAATATTAGAAGAAGGGGTGGCGGTAGACCCAACAAAAATTGAGGTAATGCAAAGCTGGTCGAAACCTACAAACGTGAAATTACTGCGTGGGTTCCTTGGACTAACGGGCTACTACCAAAAATTTGTTAAGGACTATGGGAAAATCAACGCACCCCTTACTTCTCTACTGAAAAAAGATGCCTTCTAATGGTTGGACAAAGCCTCTGCTGCCTTCGACAAACTTAAGGCAGCCATAACAATGACGCCGGTGCTAGTACTACCAGATTTCAGCCGACCCTTCAACATTGAGGCCGACGCATCTGGAGTCGGAATTGGAGCCATTCTCATGCAAGATGGTCAACCACTCGCATACACTAGCACGTAGTAACGAGGTGGAGACCCTACTTGATCGACCGGCGATTTCAAATTAAAATCGACCATAGAAGTCTCAAGTACTTTTTAGAGCAAAAGATATCATCCCCTGAGTAGCAAAAATGGGTAACCAAACTTCTTGGATTCGATTATGAAATTATTTATAAAAAGGGGAAAGAAAATGTTATTGCAGATGCACTCTCACGGCTACCTGAGCAAGCTAAGGTTTCAGCCATCTCCCTTCCTACCACCAGTCTCCTTGAGAACATTAGGGAAGAATGGAAGAAGGATCCAGAGATCAGCAACATCATAAAAAAATTGGAAGAGGATCCAAATGCAATAGCCCACTACACTTGGGATTCGAGGGATCTACGCTACAAAGGTCGCATTGTGCTTATACGTGACTCCCCTTGCATCACAATTATCCTGCATGAAATGCACTCCATACCTTCAGCAGGGAACTCCGGATTTCTGAGAACCTACAAAAGAGTGAAGCAAAATTTTTATTGGAGAGGGATGAAAAAAATTATTGCTAAATATGTGGCACAATGTGATGTATGTCAACAGCACAAGGGTGAAACAGTGGCAAATCCAGGGAAGCTATAACCACTACCCATACTAGACTTGGTGTGGACTGATATCTCCATGGACTTTATCGAAGGGCTGCCACCTTCCAAAGGTAAAGGCATAATTCTCGTGGTGGTTGATTGACTTACGAAACATGCTCATTTTTGTGTTGTGAGAAATCCCTACACTGCTGTTGGTATTTCCCAGATTTTCATAGAAAATATTGTTAAACTGCATGGGATGCTAAGGTCCATTGTAAGTGATCGTGACAAGATCTTCACCAGTAAATTTTGGACCAAGTTATTTCAATTACAAGGCACCAAACTCAAGATGAGCACAACGTATCATCCACAAACTGACGGCCAAACAGATGTGGTAAACAGGTATTTAGACATGTACCTTCGGTGTTTCGCCAGCGACCGACCAAAAGAGTGGGCGAAATGGCTTCCTTGGGCCGAATGGTGGTATAATATTACATATCATTCATCTACAAAATGTACCCTTTATGAAGCATTGTATGGTCGGCCAGCCCCTGTGATTCCAAAGTATGTAATTGGCTCGGCCAAGGTAGATCAGGTCAACCAAGAATTGATTGACATAGACAAACTCCTATAGCTATTAAAGGATAATCTCTCTATCGCTCAAGCCAGAATGAAGCAGCAAGCCGACACACGATGAAGTGAAAGAGAATTTTCAGTAGGAGATTGGGTTTATCTTCGCCTACAGCCATACAAGCAACTCTCTATCAAACTCGAGCCTCTATGAAGCTATCCCCATGTTTTCATGGGCCCTATTAGATCATAGAGCGTATTGGAGTCATGGCGTATAGACTTAAATTGCCTAAGGATGCCAAAATTCATCCTATCTTTCACGTGTCATGCCTGAAGCCCAAGTTAGGAGAATACGAGTCACCCTAGATCCAACTGCCCAACACCACTGAGGATGAAGTTATTCAAGCCCAACCACAAGTCATCCTCGATCGTAGGTTCGTGATGTGTCACCGACGTCCCTCTACTGAAGTACTAGTGTATTGGAATAATTTACCGCTTGAAGATACCACATGGGAACCATATGATGAGCTGAAGACCCAATTCCCTGAGTTCATGGAATCTCAGCCTTAAGAACAAGGTTGATTTGAAGAGGGCGGGTCTGTTAGGACTCTAGCTAGGAGAGTCCTAATTGAGAGGGACATTTATGTAAAACCTACCTAAGCCGACCCCTAATAAAGAGGTAAAGAGACCGGCTAGGCTTTGGAGGTTATTTCTTAGAGAAGAATTATGAGTTGTAAAGGAATAGGAGTCTTGAGTAGGAGTCCTATTAGGAGTCTTGAGTAGAAGTCTTAATTGAGTAGGAGTCTTGAGTATGAGTCCTATTATGAGTTAGGATTTAGAAACCTTATAAATAGTCATGTATTCATCCTCTTTTAATGAAAAATAGATAAATCTTTTCTGTAGCCTTTGAGCAGCAACTTGGAGGATGGAACCCCTGTAGAGTTCTAAGAGGCTGATCCCCTAAAGAGATTAACCCCAAGCTTAGAATTTGCAAGGGTTCTAACATGCCCATTGGAGAATGAGTTTACTAAATGATCCACTCACGGAATGTTGGATGGTTAATGATACCTCATCATTGGACAATATTTCCATGGTCCCAATTGTGTATTTGGTCCTTAGACTTGAGATACCAAGAATGTTTTGTATGAGTACTTACTCTTTGATACTAGACTTATAGGTTTGGAAGGTCTAGATTTAGCACAGTCGATCATCGGGAGTAGTAACTAACCTTACGAGGACGATTAAGTATCAATAAAGGATCATCTACTCTCGGTGTTATGAGAAGAATGTCTCATATATTTTGCATAGTTCATATATTCTCGTTCAAGCAAATCTCTGGTCAAGGTGTTTATTGGAAAATGAGTTAACTAAATGATCCGCTTACGGAATATTGGTTGGTTAATCATACCTCATCATCAGATAACAATTTCGTAGTCCTAATTATGTATCTGGTCCTTAGACTTGAGACACAAAGGGTGTCTTATTTAAGTACTTTATTCTTTGATACTGACCTATAGGTTTGAAAGTTCTAAATCTAGCACAATTGGTTATCAGGAGTAATAACTAACCTTATGAAGGCAATTGAGTGTTAATAGAGGATCATCCCTTTTTAGTATCATAAGAGGAATATCCCGTGTGCTCTCACTTAAGAAAATCCCTAGCCAAGGTTGATCGGATCATGATAAATCCGATAAGTGTGAGATTCGGATTAAGAGATGAGTTCTTTGGGAGAATCTGATGAGAATGAGACTCGGATAGATTCTATATGGGTTTGATAGTATCATGCCTTGGTATATGATATCTGAGATATTAGATGAATGAGGGACTATAGATACACGATAATTGAGGGTAGATATATCTAATGGATTAGATCCTCTTATATCATTTATAGATTATGGCGTAGTAGCCTAGTACATCCATAGTCAATAAGTTGAGTAAATTATTATGGGGATAATGTTAGGACCATTTTGGTACTAAGAGGGGGCACTAATTCGGGGAGGCGGGGGGGTTGGAATTAATACTTACGTAAAAATATTAGCGATTTAAAAACTTCATTCGATAAAATTGTATAGGAAATGCATTTGAACATAGAGAAAGTGTGAAGTGGAGGGGGCAGCCAAATTAGTAAGCAATATATAGATAAACAACAAAGAAGAGAAGGCACCAATTTTATAGTGGTTTAGTCATCGTGACTTATATATACTCCTGATTTCTCCTCCATTCGAGGCCACCAACTTCTACTATCGATTTTCTTTTAATGGACAAAGGTCAACTACCCTTTTATAACTCTTTTTCCTTTTTACAAGCTCAGGAGAGAACCTTTACAAGTTTCACACCTCTCTCGAGAGAAAACATTTACAAGTTTCATACCTCTCTTAGAATGAACTCTAAAGATGGAGGGGAACACTCAACACTTTTCAAGCTTTTTCAATATTTTTTTGATTGAGGATTCTTTCCCCTTTTTCTTGCTTACCTAAGTAGAAAAGAGTGAAATATTTATAGACCCTAAATGACTTTTAAAATGGAGCTAAAAAAAGTCTCATTCTGGGTTTCCTAGGTCTTGGCGGTACTACCGCCCTACCACTACATACAGCATTACCACTGGGCAGTACCACCACCCAGTCTACCGGTACCACCACTTGACATAGTTTGAGAGACTATATTTGGGCAATATCATTGCCAAGTCTGATGGTACTATCACCTAATACATTGATACTAGGTGGTACCATTGCCCAATCTGGCGATACCACCGCTTGATTACCTGAAAAAATGTGTTCTTGACTTTTCCAACTCATAGGTGGTTCCACCTAACTTTGGGTTACTAAATGAGCCTTTTACTTAGTCTAAAACAGTCCCAACTCATACTCAATGGGCCCCTAATTGAGTTAGTAGGGTTCCTCCCAAAATTAACTCACATAGACCTAAACTAACTCAATCTAAATATGATTGAGTAGATAGAGAAGCTCACAAGTCTATAAATAGTCCTAGAGGATAACCTATGTATGGATTTTGTGCTTTAGTCCATACTAGATTCTTTTTCATAGTTCATAATGAATTTTAATGTGTATAAAAATCTAGGGGCGATATCACATACGTAACAGAAGAACGGAAAATAAAAATATTCAAATTTTCGATAAGTTATATTCATCGTCATGTGAAGATTGGTGCACAAAATCCACAAAACAAAAAATTACGTGTATGAAATATTGTATTTTACCTAGGGAGATCGTATATCCCTGAATCTCTACAGATCTGTAGGAGAGGGTGAAGGAGTTCAAGCGTCCTCTCTAGCAGTGATCCACGCTACTGGGCTGCAACGATATTCCTCAAATCTCTAGACCTACTATTTAAGGAGGAAAAGGGGAAAGGAGAATAGGAGGTGGTAACAAAAAATTTGTAGCCTAGGAGCTTTTGGTTTACTCATATTTATAGAGGTTTCATATCAACTTAACCATAATGGATCATCCGTTCTCAGTGTTATAAGAGGAATATCCCATATATTTTTGCTAAGATAAATCCCTAGCTATGGTCATTCAAATTGAAAGAGAAAGAGTTCTTCGAAAGAATCTGATTAGAGCAAGACTCGAATAGAAAATATGTGGGTCTGACAACACCATACCTGGTATACAATCTTTGGTATATTAGATGAATGAGGGACTATAGGTATATAGTAACTGAGGATAGACACGTCTAATGGATTGGATTCCCCTATATCGTCTGAGGACTGCGGTGTAGTGGCCTAGTACGTCCATAGTCGATGAGCGAGTGAATTCTTATAAAGGAGTTTTGACAAGTATGAATTATTGCTAACTCAATATTAAGCCTAGAAGGTCACACATATATGGTAGGCATTGCGACGATTAGAGGTTTAGATATGAGATATTTGTAGGAGCTCCTATCTTATTAGATACACAATAAGCCCTTGAATTCTTGGATCCTATATATGAGATCCAATAAGATCCAATGAGAGATTATTGGATAGAGATTCACTAATCTAAGAGGTTTCAGTAGTTAGATGAAGATTCAATACATAATATGGCAGGATCCATTAAGGTTAAGTAGACAAGAGACCTTTATAAATAGGAGGGAACCAAAGGCTCATAGGCTAGAGGTTTCTTAGTTGCCACCTCCTACTCTCCTCAAATAATATCTGTAGAGTTTTGGGTAACGATTTGAGGAGTGTCGTTGCAGCCTTGCTATATTAATCATCGCTAAAGAGGAGGACGCTTAACCTCCTTCATCCTCTCCTACAGATCTGTATGGATTCAAGGATATACGATCTCCCTAGATAACATAACTATCTCATGCATGGTTTTAAGTTTCGTAGGTTTTTGCACACCAATTTTCGCATGACGATGAATATTTTTTAAAAAAATTTAGGGATTTTTTTTTCTATTCTTCCACTATGCATGTGATGTTGCCCTAGATTTCTCTACAACTTTCTCCCCCTTTGTTATTGTCAAAGAGAAGGAAAGAATACAATAGTGTAATTTTTCTCTTTTTTACGTCAATGATTCAATCATATCATGATATATATAAATCATAAATATAAGGTAATTATATAAAAATCATGTCAAAAAAATATAATATAAAAGATCATGTAAATACCAAAAGACATGATTCATTTTGATCTCCTTTTAAAAAAATAAAAAGAAATATTAGGAGACCGAATAGTAAGAGAAATCTTAAGTTATGCATTCTGAAGAAGATATTTTCTTTAGTAAATAATAAAAAGGAATATAGGAGAATAAAAGATCTTGATTCACGTATAAGAAATCTCAAGTTGTGAAGATCATGATTCATATATTAAAAATTTTTTAAGTTATAATTCCTAGAATTCACAAAAAAATCATAAAAAAATCATGATTCATATAAAAAATCTCCTCTTAAATAATAAGAAAGAATGATATGAGAATATCTACCTATCTTAATTTTTAACATTAAGTCATTCATAGTTCCTTTAGGAACCCAAACTAATATATGCAAGTCATATCTTTTAAATAAATATTTATATAAAATGACCATATCTACCATAAAAATTATATTTATTTTAAAGGAAAACATGTAATATAGGTCTTTTAATAAAAGTAGTTGGCTTTTATTAAATATTACTCACAAAGCCAATTCCTTTTTTACTACAAACAAGACTTTTAATGACAAGAATCATGTTTAAAGATTTACTATCACTTTTAATTTTTTTTAAAGTTTCTTATAATAATTTTTTTTTTGTATGAATCTAACCATTCACATTTAGTACCAGAGTTTAACATACAATTATCATGCTCATTTTTCAAAATTTTAAATTCATTAGCAAGAGAAGCATGATCTTTTTTAGCGATTTAAATTTTTTACCAACTAATTTAAATTCATCATATAAATCATTGAATGCATCAAATAATCCATTGTAAGGTAAAGACATTTCGGTTGAGTCATTTACCTCATTATTGAGAGCCATCAAAGCAAAGTTTGCTACTTCATCTTCATCGATTTACTCTTTATCTTCAGATGTACTCAATTCGTCCCAAGTTACCTTAAGTGTTTTCTTCTTCTTTAGTAATTTCTTTTTAAGTTTGTTTTTGTTCTTAGTTTTATGTTTTATGAATTTTTTAAATTTTTTTGTGAAGAGTTCAAGGTCATCATCACTTGAGTTTTTGCTTGGATAGTTTTCTTTTGCTCTAAGTGTCAAATCCTTCATGTTCTTTGGAAGGTTATTCTCAAGTTCGCCATGTGCTATACAAGTCATTCCATATGTCATTAATGAACTGATGAGTTTTTTCAATGAAAAATTGTTTAAGTCCTTTGTCTCATATATTGCAGTTACTTTTGAATCCTAATTTTTAAAAAGAAATCATAAAATTTTATTAACAAGTTCAAAATTCAAAAAAAATTTACCAAGTGCTTTCAAACCATTGACAATATTCATAAAATGGGTGTACATGCCAATAATAGTTTTGATTGGTTTCATTCCAAACAATTCAAAATCATACATCAAAAGATTTATCTTAAATTCTTTTACTCTATTTGTGCCTTCATGAGTTACTTCTAGTGTGCCAAATCTCATGTGTAGTTTCGCATAAAGAAATATGATTAAACTTATTTCTATCTAAAGTGTAAAATAGAGCATTCATAGCTCTAGCATTTAAAGAAAAAATATTCTTTTCCAAATCATTCCATTCATTCATTTGCAAGGCTTTTAAAAATTATTTTTAATAATATTATATAAATTAAAATCCATAGAAAACAAGAAAACTCTCATTCAAGCTTTCCAATATGTGTAGTCTATCCCATTGAATATAGGATGATGAATGATAAAGTGACCCTCTAGATTATCGGTAAAAGTCATTCTTTTAGGTGTTAAACTAATTGAGAAAAACTTAACTCTGATATCGATTGTTTCAGCACTAAGAGGGGGGGGGGGGGGGGGGGCGGTAAATTAGTGCTTACATAAAAACGTCGACGATTTGAAAACTTCATTCGATAAAATCGTATAGGAAATTGTTTGAACTTAGAGAAAGTGTGAAGTGAAGTGAGCAGTCAAATCAGTAAATAATATATAGATAAACAGCAAAGAAGAGAAGGCATACTAAATTTATAGTAGTTCGGTCTTTGTGACCCACATCCACTCTCGATTTCTCCTCTGTTTGAGGCTACCAGCTTCTACTAACAATCTTCTTTCAATGGGTGAAGATCAACTACCCTCTTACAACTCTTTCTCCTTTTTATAGGCTCAGGAGAGAACCTTTACAAGTTTCACACCTCTTTTAAAATGAACTTTAAACTCTAAGAGATTGAGGGGAATACTCAATACTTTTCAAGCTTTTTTAACTTTTTTTTATCAAGGATTCTTTCCCCCTTTCTGTTTTTTTTTCTTGCTTACCTAAGCAAGAAAGAGGGATATTTATAGACCCCAAATAGATTAAAAAATGGAGCTAAAAAAGGTCTCATCCCAGGTTTCCCAGGTCCTAGTGGTACCACCGCATGTGCTGAGCGGTTCCACCAACTACAACACTACCACTGAGTGGTACCACCACCTAACACACTAATAGTGGATGGTACCACCGCCTGATAGCTTGAAAAAGTGTGTTCTTGACTTTTCCAGCTCATAGGCGGTTCCACCTAATCTTAGGTCACTAAATGAGCCTTCCACTTGGCCCAAAATAGTCCTAACTCAGGCCCAATAGACCTCTAATTGAGTTAATAGGGTTCCTCCCAAAACTAACTCAATTAAACCTAAACTAATTTGATCTAGACACGATTATAAGCATACATCATATGTTGTCTAGCATGTCATTGGTTCATCCGGTACTTCGTTCGATCCTTCGGTGCATCATCCTCTCCTTCGGCGTATTGCCTAATCGGCATATTAAATCCTGTAACTTCCGACCTCCTTAACGCAATGTCCGATCCTTCAGCCTAATACCCAAACTCATGGCATGAAGTCCTTTCGGCACATCGACCATTCTTTTGGCATGACGTCCAATCTTCTAACATATTCAATTCCGGCCCAACATCTGATTCTTTATGCTTTAATCGATTTATCTTTCCTGATCGAAATTAGTCCTGTATTACCCAAAATGTGCATTAGATCATAACTTCATCAATTGATTTCATCATCAAAATCTAAGATTTAATATATAATAACTCTGACAGAAGGAGTTTTGAGTTAGAAAGAATTCTAACAAATGCAGCTCACTACCAGCTCAGTATTGGGTATAGAGGGTCACTTATATATGGTGGACAACGCAACGAATACATGATTAGATATGAGATATCCAATAAGTTATTATTTTATTAGATCCACTAGGTGAGACCTAATAGGGTTTAGAGTGGTTATTGGATATGAATCCAATATCTATTAAATCAGGATAATTGGATAGAGATCTAATACCCATTAAGGCAAAATCCATTAGGGTAAATAAAGAGAGGCTAAAATCGATTATAGGTTAGACCCCTATTACCGTTAGCCTCCTCATCTCCTCCCTCCTTCTTCTTCTAGTCGAATGCCTTATCTTTGGTGTGAGAGGATAGCAAAAGGGAGTAATCCCTTCTTGGTTGCTGCCACATGGTAGTGCATGAATGTAAGGAAAGAATGTGCTACACAATGAGATGCATCATTGCTGCATTCATTGTGTGGATTATCACTAGAGAGGAGTTTGCGAGAGCTTTTTCATTCATGCATTGGGATATGTAAATTAGGGGATATATGATTTTTCCTAAGTGAGAACGTCTTACACCCCTTACGTGATTTTATCGCTTTCGAGTTTTTCGCTCTTGATCATCGCACGATGATTTGATTAGATTATTTTAAAAAATTAGATTTTATTTTTATTTTTCAATATGCATGTGATGTCTCGTCTAAGTTTTCCAATACTAAAAACAATAATTTTATTTTAAAATTCCTCCTTATAATATATTCTTTTAAAACTCTTTTAAACTTTGAAATATCTTTAAATACCTATAAAACATGAAGAAATTATATATTGAATATCACAAAAATTTACTATATTAACATTATCATATCAACAAATTTTAGATTTGATAAATTCTCACTTGTTTAATGTAGCCTTAATCATAGTTATGAAACTAACCATTTTGATTTTCTAAAACTAGGAACCAAAAGCGAATGCTTAGAGTTGGTTCTAGAGATGAAATCGAAACTCTCGGTTTCAGTTCTAGTTCGGGTGGTTTCATTTCAATTTGAACTATTAATTTATTTTTTTAATAAAAATAATTTAAAAATAAAAAATCATAATTTTATTTTTAAAATTTGAAAAATGGATATATATAACTATATTAAGTGCAATGACATAAAATTTTTAATTAAAAAGATTAAAATTATAAAATTTTTAATCACTTTCAGTGTTGGATATTTCGATCATTTGATATGTTGAATAAATAGTAGTTGTCTTCATGATTTTTTATTTTTGTTTCACCACTTTGGTCTAATCATTAATGCATATTTGAACTTCAATTGATTTGGTGGATATGCTCAATCGAGTTTCATCTAGGATGCATCCTCCCACCTTGAAGGCTTCGTCCACAATTATTAATTGACACTAGATTTGCTAATATTTACCTTGTAATTATTGTAAATATTTAAAAAATATTATATATCATGCCCATCATTCAAGAATAGAAAACTCTATACCTATAGTGCTATTAGGAAACTCAAAAAGAATTTTTTAGCTAAATATCAAGCTCAGAGTTTGAACTTGATAATCATCTTATTTTTTAATCTGTATAATAATAATTTCTCTCCTTTATTGATTTTACTACTCTCACTAATTTGATCCAGATGGAGAAGTTTTGAGAATTATAATGGTCATATAATGTCATGACCAATTTTTTTATTTTCTAATTTTATTATCAAAGATAAATTTATTTTTTATATTTTTAATTATAAAATAATTAAAATACCCTTGAAATAATAATTATATGACTGTTAAGAGGGACTCTCAAGTCATTGGGCCAACCATTTAGCCAAGCATTGGACTATTGGTCAGATTGTTTAAGCTCCAATGCTTGATTAACTACATGGTTGATCGAGCCTTTTTTTATTATTTTTTTAAATTGTAGAACTTATGATTTGAACTAGAACCGAAATTAGAACCATCGATTCTAGTTTTTCGAACCTAGGTATCATAATTGAACTGCTTGGGGCTAGTGTCCATTTAGTTTGGAACTAGAGAACTATTGAGTTGATTCAGGTTTAGTACTGGTTTGACTCTATTGTGATTTAAACTGAATCATGGTTAGAGTTTGTCTAATGTATAGCTCATTGATGATAATTTCATTTTCATTTGGATATGGAGCTAACGGGGATTATGATTGAAGTCATCTTCTTCCATAGTCCTATCCTCCAAGATATTTCCATACATATTTGGAATGAAATTAATAAACCCACTTACCACGTCATGGGTATATATATATATATCTCTTTCGACTTATTCTATTGTTTTCTACTTAGCCCATTCTTATTGAAACATCTCATAACTATCATCATTATCATTCACTACAAATATCTTATTCAAATTAAAGTTATAAGGTTGTGTAGAAGAAGATCCTTCAATTTACTTGTTTCAACTCATGACTTCCCAAAACAAAGTTTGAAATTTGAAGTTGTATAGAAGAAGATCAAGTATCTGATGACAACTTCCCGAAAATACTTTTGATTTTGGCATCGACAAATGTTGTGTTTCATTGAAACTCTCTATCTATCTTATCTAGAATGCTGAATATTTTATTTAGAAAAAGATGATCCTTATCAAAGAGTAGCTTAGTAATAATAGTATTCAAATGATATTGGAAATCTATAATAGTAAATAATTATAAATGAAACGAAGATATATTCATCAAATACTATGCATTGTTTCAACACAATCAATCAACGTTTACTTCGATAACCACCACAACAAGATATCAGCTTTTGGCTAGAGGTGTTGTTGCAGCGAAGTACCAAACGCTTCAGTGACATTGCCAAGGATTCAGCGATGCAGCAATAAGTCGTGAAGCCTTGTAGCCATTCTAGAGTCTGCTGACATAGCTTTGCACATCGCTAATGAAATGATATGTGATGAAGCCTTCACCGAAGGCAATGAAGCCTTCAACGACTATAGCCAAACCTTCCATGTTTGGCGATGTAGATGATGCAACGAACGAAAAGGCGGGGGATGAAGGACACAACAATTCAATGAAGTTAGGGGTTATGGTGATGCACCAGCCATCCCTTCCACAAGGCTTCATCGATGAAGCCTACGCTCCTCACCATGCTGCCTACTTGCAGGAAGAAAGATTTTGAAGAAGGAGCGAGATGGACTTGTTGTTTCATTCGTCGATGAATAGAGTAGCAAAAGATAATTTGGAAGAAAAATAAAGAGATAAGTTAGTATTCAATTGAACCAAATCAGATAGATAAGGTTTAGTTAAATCAGACTAGATCGATTCTATCTCAAGAAGATTAGTAAGATTATTTTATGATTTCACTGAGGGCATTTTGATCAAAGTTCAATAAAAGAAACACCCCATGGTAAAAATCAATTAGGAGGGTATCATCGGTTAAAACCCAACAGTAAAAACTTTTTTTTTAGGTAAATTGTTCATTTTCATTTGTTCAAAAGCTATCACAATGAGTCAACAAGACAAAAAAAAAAAAAAAAAAAAAAACACAGTCACTTTGAGCCAAACCTTTTCCAATATTTGGAAACATGTTATTACCATTGCAATAGGAAAAAGGAAGACAGTATAATTAGCTCCACCCCTTCCTCCTGTACTCTGTGAACATGTCATTTACTTTGGCCAGCTATAACTTACTTGACAATAGATCTTGGACATAAATATTTATGGCAACCCATTATTGCAGGGACATATACAGTAAAGTATAAATAATATATGGGGATCAGAAGACGAAGGAAGAAAGATCCACATACTAAGCGAAAAAAAAAACCATACAAGTACTGAGATCATCATATGCCATTCACTATACTTAGTTGCCTGTCATCTCAGTACCATGAGGAACACCCATAGATCAGATCCACAAGAAGTTTTTTTATTCAAAAAAAAAAAAAGGAATAGGAATTTCAACTGATAAATACCATCAATTTTATCAAATTCATTCTCCATATCTGATTAACTATAGAGGCATAATTGAAACTTTAAATCGAATTTAAGTAGATTATATAGTGTTGATATCTAAAAAATTTCAACTTGCTGCCATCAAAGAATCATAAGAGAGGTAAGAGGCTAATAAATTTTATTTTTTAAATTCAACTAATTATTTTGATTTGTGAACTCCTTCAAGATTTAATTTGGGGAACTTAATTTTTTATCCACTCGATTCAATTGTATTAATCTAACTTATGCATCAATGTGGGATTTAAAAAGGATCAATCTCTGCAAACCCATGACATGGTGAGATCCAAAATTGATTGTGTTCCATTGTGATGTACGGTCCAACTTATTTACTGTCTCATTAGATATCTTATCTCAATTAACATTATGCCATGTTATTAAAGGGCATTGTTTGCTATTAGAATTCTATAAAGGAATAAATTTCTAAATAGTCTCTCAAATTAGAATGGTATATAAAAGTTAGTCTTCAGCTTAGTTTTGTAACAAATTTCTCATTGAGTTATGAGGTATTGTAATAATCAAATCTGTTTTTACAATATTCAAAGCTAATTGTCATCTGTGATTAATGTCAATTGAAGTAAAATTGAGTTATAGGTGCAATTAACTTGATATCTTTTTCTCAAAAATCTACCTTACATCTGTTTAAACTTATATTAAAATCTTGATTTCTCAAAGTCAACGATAAAACCTATAGATTTTGAATACTGACTAATATATAATCTAGAATATCAAAGTCAATTCACCACCCCCCCCCCAAAAAAAAGATCTTGCTTATTTATTTTTTATAAACTCTGTATGTTATTTATTTCTGTTATATCTTTAATTTTAAAAAAATATCGCTTTTAAATCACTTACGTAGTATATTTAATGTCAATCATCTCACTAGTCTAAATTATATAGATTGACTCCACAATCTAAGAATTATTCTCACAACAGATAAAATCATATATGTCCTTGACATAATTATGCTTACGCTCGAGGAAGGAGCAATTGAGGATGAGATCGCTCACTACATAAAGTATATAAATGACTCTATTCTTACTCAGTGTTACATGTTGGACTCCATAATTTTCGAGTCATAGAGACAGCATGAAAAGACGGATGTCAGATCTATTCTTCTGCATCTTCGAAAATTATTTGAGAAACAAGAAAGAACTAAGCAATATGAGATATCCAAAAGTCTCTTCTACACTAGGATGACTGAGGGGATACCGATTTAGAACTATGTCCTTAAGATGATTGAGTGGATGAAGAAACTCATGGGTCTAGGAATAATCCTAGAGGATAACTAGTGTATGTATTTTATGCTTCAGTCTCTACTAGATTTTTTTTCTTATTTTATCATAAATTTTAATATGAATAAGCTTGAGGTGACTCTCCATGAGCCGGTCAATATATTGAGGGAGGCTGAGAGTACCATCAAGAAAAAAAATCAATTCTCTATTTTGGTGAGACCAAAAGAAAAGAAAGGAAAAGAAGTCCCTTAACAAACATAAGGGCAAGGGCAGTTCATGTATATATATAATTATCCCTATTGGTGAGTGATAATTGATCACGGCTTTGCGTGTGAGGTATAGCATTAGATGATTCAAATTATCATGATTAGAGTCACAATTTGATGTGATGAGATACTTGAATTATTGAGCTTAAGTGATATCCAAAATATGTTTAAGTTCAAGTTATTTTGAGTCTAATGGTTCAAAATACTTAATTTCAAGTTAACAATCTTATATGTGTTATACTTCTGTAAGTTATTTTGAGACAAAGGAAAAAAAAAAAAGGGTACCTTTTTAACCGCAGCCGATCTATCACTTCAGATCATTTTAATGCAAGAAGTGACTTGAGCTACATCCACGCAACTTGTTGCACGAAGATGCAAAAAGCAGAGCTTGACTTCAAGGCATGCGGTTGATTGTCCTCACACAAATATTCTTCCACCCTTCTTCGCACGGCACTTTTAGCCACCTTACGATTTGTCGTTTTACGTTAAAAATATTACTCCATCTCAAATTTAAATTTAACTCGAGTTTTACTTGGAGTTTCAACCAATTTAAGTCAGGCACAGGCTTGCAATCTCGATGAGTCCAGTTGGCTTGATCAATGGAGTTATGAACCTGAGGTTCTGCACTAGTTTATACCAAAAAAATGCTAATTACAGAACAACGCCATTGTGATAGAGTTCCGGCAATACTGGAAATGACAAGTTAAACTTTCATTACTACTGATTGACTTCACACACAGAATTATGAATGCATGAGTTGCAACTATCTGGGTTCATGTTCATCCTACCCACGAAGTTTCTCCTTGATTGGCGCGTGCAGTGGTTGCTGTCACTGCCACTTTCAATTGCATTCCACCACCGCGTTCTTCTTGCACTGCGCTTCGTCTTATTAGGCTACTTTGGCGTGCAGTCTACTGCAGAACTTTGTAGTTTACCTCCTCCTACATCGATCTCTCTCATATATGATCAGTAGAAGGCTATACCGTTTTTCCCACCTTAGCTCTCGACGCCATGTGTGGTGTTTCTGGCTGCTTAATCTTTCTTATCCTTCTCCTTGGCTTTTCTTCTATGTCCTGTGGCAGGTGCGTCCACCGATCCAAGGCTGGATACTTCTCTTCTCTTTCTGCTCTTTCTGGTATGTTGTATCCCGGTACAATCGTTGTACTTGTTAATTAGACCTTCAGTGTGAGCTCGATCGAATGATTTCTCCTGTGTTTAGCTGGGACTTGTGGATATGGTTCCATGACTTTGGGACTCAGTGGAGGCTATGTCGCTGCTGCAAGCTCCGCTCTTCTCAGAGGTGGCGTTGCCTGTGGAGCATGCTTCCAGGTTAGCTTCAGATACTGAAACTTCGCTCTCTCTCTCTCTCTCTCTCTCTCTCTCTCTCTCTCTCTCTCTCTCTCTCTCTCTCTCTCTCTCTCTCTCTCTCAGGTATGTGAGCTTCTTATAATTAAGCAGGTGAGGTGTAGGAACACGAGGATCTGTAGAGGAGGAGGTGTCAAAGTGATCCTCACGGACCTTAACGAGAGCAACGACACCGATTTGGTGCTAAGCAGACCGGCTTTTGTGGCCATGGCACGGCACTCGGCGGCCGGAGAGCTGGAGAAACTTGGCACTGTGGATGTGGAATACAAGAGGTACTAAATGGATGTGAGAGTTGGGCATTAGACACACATTGTTTATTGTAACACTTCCTGTGAGCAGGATTCCATGCGAACACACGAAGAACTTATCTATCAAAGTGGAAGAGAAGAGCCGAAGTCCCAATGTTTTGGCCATCAAGTTCCTGTACCAGGGAGGTCAAACTGACATAGGAGCAGTGGATGTTGCACAGGTAGGCCTCTCTCTCTCTCTCTCTCTCCATGTTGAAGTTGGAGCAGAATGCCACCATATCTGACAGTACCGACGCGAATGCGTGGGTTAACAGGCGGGTTCGTCCGATTGGAGATTCATGATCCGGGTCTTCGGCCCGGTCTGGAGCACGAGCCGGGCGCCTCCCGGACCGCTGCAGCTCAGGATGGTGGTGACCAGCGGCTACGGCGGGAAGTGGGTTTATGCTCAGAGTGAGGCTCTGCCGGTCGACTGGAGAACCGGTTCGGTCTACGACTTGGGCGTTCAGATCACTGACATTGCTCGAGGGGTCGCAGCAAAAGACTGCAAGTGATGGATCCTGTCCTTGTTTTAGAAGATCTAAAACACTCAGCTAAACCAGTTGTAATCTTTGTTCATTCATGTTTCCAATTCAGTGGGGAACAAGAGAGCTTTTGGTGTTCTATAGCCTGCTGCAATGATGGGGATATCTCACCAACAGGAAGACATCTGGATGCGATCTGCGTGTGGATTCCTAGTTTCCGGCCGCGTTTGTTCGTCTGCTGGATTCGTTGTCGGATAGCTTCAGATCAGACAACAGAGATGTCGAGGTTGTGGATTCTCCTAGTACGTAAATGTTGACATGTTAAGTGGTTAAGAAAACATATAGGAATAACCACGTATAAGAATATTGGACCTACCAGCAGCAGGTCAACAGTTTAGCAGACATCTTGGGGATGTGAACTCCTGCATCCACAATATTATTATTTACATATTTTAAATAAATAATCATAAAAATATTAAAATTTTCAAAAATTCTTGAAAATAATTTTCAAAAGCCTAAATGACCAATATTTGAATTTATATCATTTAAGGATTCAAATCAGTAAAAAATATTCATTTCAAATGCTTATATATAAAAAGAAACATTTAGGACCTTACAAGTCACGTCCTAGGATTTTTTAAAAAAATTAATTTTTTTAAAGAAAATAAGATATCAATGTCACTATTTTTAATTAGAGTTACACTATTTATGAATACAATCCCAAAAATTATATAACCACATTCAAAAGTAATATAACTCAAGATCTAAAATTTTCTTTAAAATGTCACAAAATCGTTACGGATAATATTCAAGTGATTTTAGTGCAAATTAGTTCTAAATTCACTTAAAATTAGGTAAAAGTTAAAAATAAGAAATTCAACTTTTCTTTAAGGGATAAATTAACTGAAAAAGACTTTTAAATCATAGATAATTGGAAATTAATTATTTAGGGCTTCATCAGATATTTACAAGATATCATGAAAATTTGAGCATAAAAAATTACAATTTCAATATAGATTGGTCAAAATTAAAAATAGATTCGCCCAAAATAGAAAAGTGATTTTTTAGGGTTTGTCTATGAATTTCAAGGGTTCATAAAAATTTTGATATTTTTGGATAAAAAATTAAGTTAAATTGTTTTTTAATAGGGTTATACTATTTTTTAATAATACTAAAAACAATGTAACCCCATTAAAAAATAGTGTAACATAAAGTTCAAATTTATTTTAAAAACTTTGTAAAATATTTTTTATAATATTAAACTATTTTTGACCCAAATTTGTTTTAGATTCGCTTTAAATGGGTCAAAAATAAAAATATAAAATTTATATTTTTAAAGGCTAAATTAACTGAAAAGAAGACTTTAGATGAAGCAAAAGTAATCATTTAGGTTTTCATCAGATATTTTCAAGGTTCTATAAAATTTTTGATAAATAAGATATAATTTCAGCTTAAATTAGCCAAAAATCAGAAAATAGAAATTTTAGCTTTTAATGTTAAAGTAACTGAAAATTGGTCATTTAATGGTCCAAATATAGAAAAAGTGATCACTTACAGCTTCCCTAGACATTTCCAATGTATCATAGAAAAACTATAATTTTTAGATTAAAATTTTCAATTACACTCTTCTAAATAATGTTACACTATTTTTTAATAGAACCGAAGAAAATTATAACCCCATTCAAATTATTTTAAATAAGAGTCCGATCTCTTTTCTTATTTTTTTTTTGTAAAACTGCAAAAAATCATGTATGATAATGTTAAAGTATTTTTTGACCTGAATTAATTTTATATTCACTTTAAATTAGCCAAATATAAAATAAAAATTTTAACTTTTTAAGGGCTAAATTAACTGAAAACAATACTTTCAGTGGCCCAAAAATAGAAAAAGTGATCATTTAGGGCTTCATAAGATATTTTCAATATTCATGAATAACTTGATAGAAAAATATAATTTCAACTTGAACTTTCCAAAAATAAAAAATAAAAAAAAGCTTTTAAGGTTAAATTAACTGAAAATAGATCCCTTAATGGTCCAAGTATAAAAAATATATATCATTAAGGAATCCCCTATGCATTTCCAAGGTTAATAAAATTTTTAATATTTTTAGATAAAAAATTTCGATTACATTGTTTGTTTTGAAGAGTTATATTGTTTTAAAAAAATCAAAAAATAATGTAATCTTATTAAAAAATAACTCAGTATTTAGTTTTTTTTCTAAGACTTCATAAAGTTATCTCTGATAATATTCAAGTAACTTTTTACTCAAATTATTTCTACATTCACTTTAAATTAATCAAAACTAAAAATAATTTTAAGGACTAAATTAACTAAAAATAGGACTTTGATAAGCCCAAAAATAGAAACAATAACAATTTAGGCTTCATAAAAATAGATGTTTTCAAGGTTTCATAAAAATTTTGATTAAAAAAATTATAATTTCAACTTAAATAGGTAAAAATTAAAAGAAAATCATAAAATTTCAGACGTAGATAAAAGAATATTCGATCTATCAGCAGTAGGTCAACAGCTAAACCTTGAAATAATGAAGTCCTGCATAAAAAATGTTCAACGATCAGAAAGTACTAGTTAATAACATTTTATGTTGAAGATCAATGCATGACCTGAGTTTATTGAAGAAATATTCAATAGTGACAATCCATTCTCATTACAAATAAACAAGTAGCTATTAGAGCTGAATGTCCTATTCAGGTACAGGAATACCTGATATTTCAAATGCCAATCCAATCAAACATCTACAATTTTGTTCTTTTTCTATTTCTTCTTTTTGCCTTTTTTTTATGAGCATGTCAATCTATCATCTTGAACTTTAAGAAAACAGAAATAATAGATAAGTCTTTGTAATCCATGAGAAAGATGGAAAGTATGTGTTCTCTTTTTCATGCCTTGGGTGCTTAAACAACAACTTTGTAGAAGGCTAGCTTTGGATCTACCAGCAGATTAATTAATAATTAAGCAGACAACATAGAGACAAGCATCGAACTAACGTATATAAATGTTTAATGACCAGAAGAATACCAACCGATAGCATACACTTGGATGAAGATTTGTATCAGACTCCAAACCAGTCATGTGGAATTAAGAAGAGCGACCTGTCCGCCGAACTGCTACATGTCTTGTCTTCCTTCCACTCACTTAAGTCGTCATCACATCGATGACCTGACCTGGTTAACCTTGAATCCAGTTGTCTCCTTGTATGTGTTGTGATCCATATATAAGGAGGTAGAGCAGCAGGACCAGAACAAGTCTATCAACATCCTCGTCCAATCCATTGAATTTTAGAAGAGCATAGCCGAAGAGAAGGCAACAATGGCCAGTTCTACTACAGCAGCAGAGACTCCCTTTCATGTTCGTTCAGTCAGTCTGCCTTCCCAAGTTCATCCAACTGCACTCTGGGTCATCGAAGAGCTGCAAAAACTCAAGATGTGTGTAGAATCATCAGTTTCGACATTCCCCTCCCTGACAAGAGAGATGATTTCCGATGGATTGAGGCAGCTTGCTAATATGCATGATGGCATTGAGGATCTTCTTCGCCTTCCAAGCATCCAACAAGGCCTATTCTACTCTGACCAGAGCATATGGTTGGAGGAGGATGTGGAGAGATTAATGAGGTTAGTGGACCTCTGTGGTACCATGAAGGATGCAACCACCACATTGAAAGAGTATGTTCAAGATCTTCGGTTTGCACTTGGAAGAAGAGGTGACAACTCTACTGGACAAAGGGTGCAGGATTACGTTCGCTCGAGGAAGGAGATACAGAAGATCATTAAGAAAAGCTATAAAGATTTGAAGCAAATGGATGGCAAATGTCAACCAGCCTCTCTGATCTCCGAAGACCCGAATCTCTCGGTGGTCTTAAATGTGTTGAACGAGGCAAGAGAGATTACTAGATCTCTTCTTTGCTCAATATTGTCTTTGATGTTCTTGCCAAAGGCAAAAACTAGCAGGTGGTCTTTTTGCCTCAAAGGCCATGAGAGTGGCTTGCAAGGAGGATTTATGTGAAATGTGGGATGTAGATGTCTCACTGCGTGCAGCTCTTAAAGATGCAGATGCAGATGCAGATGCTGAGAAGATAATGATGGTGCAGAATCAGCTAAAGGCAATTGAGATCAGTTTTGGAGATGTTGAGAATGGTTTAGGATGCTTGTTTCGGAGACTAATCCGAAACCGGGTATCACTTGTTAACATTCTCAGCCCCTAGATGCTCATCAATCACTCTGCACCTCATACACCTCATTGGCATCCGCATTTCAAAGGAGGATAAGCTAATGAGTTCCAATTTTGCTGCTTGTATGTGTGATGTAAAATTGTACAAAAGAAACACAGGTTTAAATGGAAA
Organism: Musa balbisiana; assembly: GCA_004837865.1. Classification (NCBI taxonomy): domain Eukaryota; kingdom Viridiplantae; phylum Streptophyta; class Magnoliopsida; order Zingiberales; family Musaceae; genus Musa; species Musa balbisiana. The sequence continues at coordinate 15,667,538 of CM017192.1, read as the reverse complement.
TGGAATACTCAAACGTCGAAGTTTTACTTGGCCTTCATTTGTTGGACCTTTTGCTGCCCTGAGATGTCATCTTTCAATTTGTTGTTTATTATCCACTAAGTTGGTTTCTGTCTATTTAAAGAACTTAGACTGAGTATATAGAAAAGATCAAGAGAAGGTGTTCTTGAATACCTTACCCTAAAAAGGAAGGACTTGATCAAAAAAAGTAACTAGTGTTGTATTGTGTGGATGCTCTCCTTACATCTTTCTTTCCTTATTTGCCTTTCTCTTTGGAGAAGGAACTTGGAAGCCATGACTTCCAGAAAACAGAGGATTTTATTAGGACCTAGTAAATAAGAAATGTATGGTTGCTTTCTGTATTGAGATAAAAATACTTTTGGAGATCATATAAACTGCACAATTCTAATTAGTTACTAGAATTTACTTCTACTGTATATATTTGATGCTAACCACAAGCCATATTATAAATTACTGTTAGATATTTTATTCTAAAAAGTCTCATCTTGCTGGCCTACCAAATTCACCATTTACTTTTTGCCTATATCAAACAGTTATGGTAATTGTAAAGATCACAGAAAAAAAAAAAAAAAAAGAGTTAACTTTGTGTGCCCAAAGGTCAGAAAATAACTCTTATTCATGCTTAAAACATGGTTAATTGTGGTGTGTGCTACTGTGTTACTAGCTCACTGTTGGATATGAAAAACTCTTACAACTTCAAAAAATTGTGGCATTGAGAATCTCTAAGAAAAGCAGCCATCTTACAACTACTTTAATTGTATGCTAAATGATAAAGAAGGGCAATCAAATTGTTTCTCATAAGGACTGACTACCTAGCTGTTAAAGATTCTGGCTGTCAGTTCAAGCATAACATAAACTGAGCACTATGAAGCAATAATTTCAATAAACCCTAGTAAATCTGGCATTTGCTTGTCTGAACTGTAAACTAGCTAGATAAAATTATCAGATAACAGATGCAGGTAAAAGATTTAATTGGATCCACTAGAAAGAATAAATCTTATATTTTTTTCTGCTTTGAGATATAATGGACAAATTTGCACATGAATAATATTACTCTATGACCTAAACTATCACAAAGAAGAATATATTGGAGAAGTACACTTCAAAAGATTATATTATAACCAGGACAATAATGATAGGTAGCAAGTTCGCAAAATACTACAAAAACAAAAAACACATCAACCATACTTGGTTAAGAAACAACGGATGAGCTCTATGCAGGATTATAAGGTTGTGTTCTTGAATAAGATGCAGCTACAGGCAGAGAGGACTGATGGTCGACAGTATCTTCATGTTCATGACCTGATAGAATACTAGGAACTAAATCAGCATAACTATTGCAGGTCTGCAACTTTTGAATTACAGAAGGAACATCTGGTGCTCTGATTTGGAAAGCTTACCATATCTAGTCTCAAAATATTGATTGATAAAGGTGTACAAGATGCTCCATGTTTCCTGATCTTCTGAACAGATGCTTACTCTAAAAAAATAACAAACACAGAAAGCATGTTCCAAACGAGTTCACATATATTTAAAGCTCTGCTGCTCAAGAAAAACAAAGAGACTACTGCTGGAACAACAAAAACACCAAGTAGGTATCTGAATTATTGATAATTGTAATCTTTGAGAAAGAACCTATGTGCTTTCTATTTCATGCCTTTGGTACATAAGCAAGTCCTTTGTCAGACTAGTTATAAAGCCAGCTTTAGATCTGCCAGCAGTTTAATAATTTAGCAGACAACTTGGGACAAGCATCAAAATAAGGCACCTGTGATCATAAATGTTTAATGAACAAAAGGATATTAAACTATATGATGCTGCACTTGCATAAAAACTTTGGCTTAAAAAATTATAACTGACTTAAATCAGTCAAAGATAAAGAAGAAAAATATTTCAGCACTTAAGGTTGAATTAACTAAAAATAGATCCTTTAATGATGCAAAAAATTTTAAAAAAAAAATTTAGGAGTCTCCTAGGCATTTTCAAGGTTTAATAAAAGTTTTAGTACTCTTGGATAAAAGATTCAGTTAAATTATTTGTTTTGAATAGAGTTACACTGTTTCAAAAATAAAAAATATATAATTTTATTCAAAAATAGTGTAACTCAAGATCTATTTTTCTTTTTCAAAAGTTCATAAAATCATCACTGATAATATCGAAATAATTTTTGACCAAAATTGGTTCTACATTCGCTATAAATTAACCAAAAATAAAAAAAGAAAAATTCAGTTTTTTAAGGGCTAACTTAACTGAAAATAAAACTTTTAATAACACAAATAACAAAAAATGTCATATAGGCTTCATTAGATGTTTTCAACATTTCATAAAAAATTAGATCCAAAAAATATATAATTTCAGCTTAAATTGATAAAAATAGCGAATAAGAAAATATCAACGGTAGTTGATGAATATTTGATCTACCAGCAACAATTAACAGCTAAGACTTGAAATATGTAAGTCCTCCATCATAAATGTCCAATGATCAGAAAGTACTAGTTAATGACATATTTAATGTTCAAGATCAAAGCATAACCTGAGTTTATTGAAAAAAATATTCGATAGTGATAATCCATTCTCATTGTAGATAAACAAGTAGCTATGAGATCTGCATGTCCTATTCGGGTACAGCAACACCTGATATTTCAAAGACCAATCCAATCAAACATCCACAACTTTGTTTTTGGTTTCTTCTTCTTTTTGCCATTTTTTTTATCGCCATATCAATCTATCATATTGAGCTTTAAGAAAACAGCAATAATAGAAAGCACCATAACTCTTTGTAATCCATGAGAAAGATGGAATCTGTGTTCTCTTTTTCATGACCTCGTGCTTCAGCAAACACTTTGTAAAAGGTAGCTTCGGATCTACCAGCAGGTTAATAATTAAGAAGACAACTTAAGAGACAAGCATCGAACTAATGTACATAAATGCTTACTGATAAGAAGAATACCAACCACTAGCATACATTTGGATGAAGATTTGTCAGACTCGAAACCAATCATGTGGAATATAGAAGAGCGACCTGTCTGATGAACTGTTACTTGTCTTCCACTGCAAACCAAGACTTAAGTTGGCATCACATGAATGACCTGGTTTACCATGAATCCAGGTGTCTCCTTGTATGTGTTGTGATCCATATACAAGGAGGTAGAGCAGCAGGACCAGAACAAGTCTATCATTCTTCTTGTCCAATCCATTGAATTTGAGAAGAGCTTAGCAGAAGAGAAGACAACAATGGCCAGTTCTACTGCAGCAGCAGAGACTTCCTTGCATGTTCGTTCAGTCAGCCTGCCATCCCAAGCTCATCCAACTGCACTCTGGGTCATCGAAGAGCTGCAAAAACTCAAGACGTGTGTAGAACCATCAGTTTCGACATTCCCCTCCCTGACAAGGGAGATGATTTGCAGTGGATTGAGGCAGCTTGCTAACATGTATGATGGTATTGAGGATCTTCTTCGCCTTCAAAGCATCCAGCAAGGCTTAAATCATTGGAGGAAGATGTGGATGGATTAATGAGGTTATTGGACCTCTGTGTTACCATGAAAGATGCAGCCACCACATTGAAATAGCATGTTCAAGATCTTCGGTTTGCACTTGGAAGAAGAGGTGACAACTCTACTGGACAAAGGGTGCAGGATTATGTTCTCTCAAGGAAGGAGACATAGAAGATCATTGAAGCAAATGGATGGCAAATGTCAACCAGCCTCTCTGATCTCCGAAGACCCCGATCTCTCAGTGGTCTTAAATGTGTTGAATGAGGCAAGAGAGGTTACTAGATCTCTTCTTTGCTCAGTATTGCCTTTGATGTTCTTGCCAAAGGCAAGAGCTAGCTGGTGGTCTTTTGCCTCGAAGGGCAAGAGAGCGACATGCAAGGAGGATTTATATGAAATGAGGAATGTAGATGCCTCATTGCGTGCAGCTCTTACGGATGCAGATGCTGAGAAGGTATTGATGATGCAGAATCAGCTAATTACAATTGAGATCAGTTTTGGAGATGTTGAGAATGGTTTAGGATGCTTGTTTCGAAGACTAATCCAAAACAGGGTATCACTTCTTAACATTCTCAGCCCCAAGTTGTTCATCAATCACTCTGCACCTCAAACACCTCATCGGCATCCGCATTTGAAGGATCAGCTAATGAGTTCCAATTTTGCTGCTTGCATCTGAGATGTAAAAATGTACAAACGAAACACAGGTTGAAATGGAAATTATTCGAATGCTCGAACATCGAAGTTTTACTTGACCTTCGCTTGTTGTACCTTTTGCTGCCCTGAGATATCTCATCTTTCAATTCGGTGCTTATCATCCACTAAGTTGGTTTCTGTCAATTCAAAGAAGTCAGACTTAGTATATAGAAAAGATCAAGAAATGGAGGTCTCGTATTTTATTGATCCTAATGAAGATCTTCAGAATAATAGCACAACAAAAACACCAAGGATGTGCATGGACGTGACAACAAAGACCAAGTAAGTATCTGAATTATCGATGATTGTAATCTATGAGAAAGAACCTAATGATGTCCTTTCTTTTTCATGCCTTTGGTGCCATAAGCAAATTCTTTGTCAGACTAGTTATACAGCGACCTTTGGATCTACCAGCCGATAAATAATTTAGCGGACAACTTGGGACAAGCATCAAACTAAGGCACCTGTCATCATAAATGTTTAACGACCAAAAGGATATTAAATCATATGATGCACTTGCATGAAGATCTGCATCAGACGTCAAACTTACAATATGGAATCTAACAAGGACCTGCCTGCTGAAGTCCTACATGTCTTCCACTGCAAACCAAGACTCGAGTTGTCATCACATGGATGACCTGGTTTACAACGATTCCAGGTGTATCCGTGTACGTGCTTTGATCCTTACGTGATGAGGTAGAGCAGCAGGACCAGAACAAGTCTATTAGCATCCTCATCCAATCCGTTGAATTTGAGAAGAGCTTAGCAGAAAAGAAGACAACAATGGCCAATTCAGCTGTAGCAACAGAGAATCCCTTTCACGTTCGTTCAGCTAGGCTGCCATCCCAAGTTCATCCAACTACACTCTGGGTCGTAGAAGAGCTGCAAAACACTGAAGACTTTTGTAGAATCATCCGTTTCGACAACGCCCTCCATGACGAGGGAGATGATTTGCAATGGCTTGAGGCAGCTTGCTAATAAGCTGCTAATATGTATGATGGCATCAAGGATCTTCTCCACCTTCCAAGCATCCAACATGGTCTATTCATATTGCTATCACGAATTGATTTATAGGTACTTATCTAGATAGTTATCATATTTTAGATAGTTATATTCATGTTCTATCTAAGTAACCCATAATCTAAATGTTATGATAGTAGTTTTTACACCTAACTTAATCATGAGTGACATGATAGGGTGAGATAATTACCACTAAGTCCTATAAATAATATCATAGTTCACGAAGCAAGCTAGTGTACACTTAGGAATATCTTGTAAGTGTTCTTAGTTTAACCTCTTATTTAATACTATTTTGATTTTTTTTATTGAAAACATTCTCTTTTAATTGTATTGTAATATTATGTTTTTATCATTTTCTTACTCTTCCATTACCAACATTTGTGGTATCAGAGCTAAGTTTCAATTTGAACCGAGCAATATGATTTTTAATAGCAATTTCATGTCTCAACCCATTATTCTCATATTTTCAGATAAATACTATGAATTTTGGAGTATCAACATGAAAACTCTATTTAAGTCTTATGACATTTAGGACTTAATAAAGAATGTATATATAGATCTAGATAAAAAAAATCATGCTGAAGGAGAATAAAAAGAAGAACTCAAAGATATTGTTCTTCGTTTAACAAGCTATACATGAGACAATCTTTTCAAGAATTACAGTAACTACAACCTCAATATCTCAATATAAGCTTAGTTGATACTTTAAAATGAATTTCAAGGCTCATCGAGTGTAATTACAATAAAATTTTAAACCTTTCATCATCGTGAGTTTAAAATTTTATTTATAAAAAGCAATGAGTCGATATATGATTTTCTTTCTCGAGTGTCTAAAATTATTAGTCAAATAAAATATTATGATAAATATTTTCATGATTATATAATTATTGTAAAAATTTTGAGAAGTTTAACTCTAAAATTTAATCATATTGTTGTTGTAATTAAGGAGTTAAAAGATTTATCTACCCTTTTATTTGATGAACTAATGGGTTTGTTACAAACACATAAAGCAAGGTTGAATAGGTCACTTGACAAAAATGAAGAAAAAACATTTCAAGTTAAGATAGAGTCTTCTACTTCAAAAGAAGAGACAAAAAAAATCAACAGGAAGAGAACATGACAGAAGAGGATTTCGTGGTAGAAAAAATGAAAAAGGAAGAGGACATTTTGATGGGCATGATAAACAAACGCAATCAAATTATGATAAAAAAATATAATAGTGGAATTCAATGTTATTATTATAAAAAGTTTGATTACATGAACGTAGATTATTGAAAAAATGAAAAACAAGCAAGTTAGCTATGTGGAGGAAAACGAATAAAGTAAAAGTTTTTTATGACATTCATAAGTTAATGATATTTAGTTTTTAGATAGTGCATATTCTAATTATATGTTAGATATAAGATCAATGTCTCCAGATATTAATGAAACTCACAAGTTGAAAGTTAGACTTGGAAATAACAAACAAACCTAAGTGGAAGGAAAAGGAACAATTGAGATGAAGATAAGTCAAGGACTCGATAATATTTTCTTTGTCCTTAATTTATCACATAACTTATTGAGTGTCAGACAATTGATAGATAACAGATATTTAGTTTATTTAATGATAATTTATACACTATTAAAACTAAAAAATCTGGTTTGATTATAGTAAATATTTGCATAACACAGAATAAGATGTTTCCACTTGATGTCTCAAATATTGAAAAGTATTATCATATTACAACTCAAAAAAATAAGTAAGTTATGACATTTAAGATATAAATACCTTAACATTAATGGTTTAAAATTATTAAATAAATAATTTTTATATTATCCAAAATTAATACACTTGATATATGTCGCAAATAAGGAAACTATTTCCTATTGGAAAAGGATGAAGAGCTTAAATTAATTCATGCTAACTTACGTAGAACTATGAACATAAAATCATTTAGTAGAAGTCAATATTTTTTATTATTTACTGATGATTATAGCCACATGAGTTAGGTATAATTTCTATAATTAAAATTTAAAATTTTTAATAATTTTTAAAAATTCAATACACTTATAGAAAAGCAAAGTGATAGAAACATAAAGACACTTCGAATAGATAGAGGTGATGAATTTTTATCTACTAAGTTTAATTTTTTTGTGAAGAAAATAGTATTCGTAGAAAATTAACAGCACCACATACACTAGATCAAAATAGTATAGTTAAACGTAAGAATCAAACTGTCATTGAAATGACAAGAAGTTTGCTTAAAGGAAAGCATCTTCCAAATAAGTTTGAGCATAAGTAGTTACAACAATAGCTTATTTATTGAATATTTCACCAATGAAGATTATTATGAATCAAACTTCTTTTGAGGCTTAATATGGTACAAAACCAAGTGTAAGCCATCTAAGAATTTTTTGTTATATTGCTTATGTTTTAGTAAATTTATAAAGCTATCATAAGCTTGATGAAAAATCTAAAAAATATATTTTAATTTATTATTCTTTACTATCCAAGATATATCGATTGTATAATTTTATTAATAGCAAAGTTATTATTAATAGAAATATTATGTTTAATGAAAGCTTAAGTTGGAAATGGGAGACCAATGAAGGTGAAAAAAAATTCAGATACCAGTAAAACTAGACACTCTACATAATCAAGTGATAGATCCTACTCCAACAAGTTTAACCTCAAATAGTAGCAGTTCAATTCATCAAATGATTCCTCAGATGAAACTCCTTTAGAAAAATTCAGATCACTGATAGAAACTTATGATTCAACATTTACTTTATTTATTTCAGATCTTATAAGTTTTGAGAAAATAATTAAAAAGGAGAAATGACGAAAGGTAATAAAGGATGAAATAAAATCAATTGAGAATAATGAAACCTTTGAGCTAATGGTCTATTGAAAGAAAAAAAAATTATTGAATTGAAATGAGTGTTCAAAATAAAATACAATGCAGATGGAAGTATCCAAAACCACAAAGACTCGGCTTGTAGCAAAAAAATATTCATAACAACAATATATTAATTTTAATGATACTTTTTCTCCACTTACTACATTTGAGATGGCTTTAATTGCCCACTTGAGTTAGCTTATTTATCAATTTGATATGAAATCTATATTTTTAAATAGAGATTTATATGAAAAGATTTTTATTACTCAACCCAAAATTTTTTTAGTTAAATGACATAAAGAAAATGTGTATAAGCTAAAGAAATCTCTTTATGAGATTAAACAAGCTCTAAGGGTATAAAAAAAATTTATTATTATTTTCATCAAAATGGATATAAGAGGAGCAATAATGAACTTACTCTTTATCTAAAGAAGAAAGATAAACATAATTTTTTTATTATTTACCTTTATGTTAATGATATTATATACATGGGTTCATCTAACTCTTTTTATGATAGAATTTAAAAAATACATAATGAATAAGTTTGAAATGTCAAATCTAGGTCTACTATACTATTTTCTTAGGTTAGAGATGAAGTAAGAATCAGATAAAATTTTTATTTCACAAAGAAAATATGCAATGGATCTACTCAAAAAATCTAACATGATTAATTACAAAGCTATAGCAACACCTATGAATGTAAATAAAAAACTAAAACTTGAAGAAAGTACATGTTTGACAAATGTAAGATACTATAGAAATTTAGCTACAAGTTTAATTTATCTAACTTGTACTCGACCCGATATTAGGTATAGTATCCAAGTTATGCACAACACAAGCAAACATCATCTCAGAGCTGTTAAAAGAATTCTATGTTATATTATTAGAACCACAAATTATAGCATTTGGTATTCTCATAAATTTAAATGTAAATTATTTAGTTTTACGGATAGTGATTAGGCAGGAGTTTTGGATGATAGAAAGAGTACTTCAAGCAATATTTTTAACATCGGATCGGGAGCTATATCTTAGAGTTCAAAGGAGTAAACAACAACTATATTATCGATATGAATATATAGTTGCAACATTAGCAGCTTATCAAATAATATAGTTTGGAAGACTTCTTAAAGATCTTTATCAAAAATAAAAAAATAACTAAAATATTTTATGATAACAAATCCACAATTACAATTACAAAGAATTCAATTGTTTAACGAAGCATATAGAGATACATTATCATTTTATTTAGGATCTTTTAGCAAGTGGAGCTATAACAATGAAGTTTTGTGGCATAATTGAACAAGTTATAGATATTCTTAATAAGTCACTTTCAGTTCAGAACCATATTTATTTCATATATCAAATCAGTATATATAACTATAAATTAAGATGAAGTATTTAAAATTGATTCATAGATAGTTATCAAGGTAGTTACTATGTTCTAAGTAGTTATAGTCATATTTTATTTAAGTGGCTCATGATCTAGAAGTTATGGGGATAGTTTCTACACTTAACTTTATCATAAGTGAAATGATGAGATGAGGTAGTTACCATTAGGTCTTATAAATAAGATGATAAATCATAAAATAAGATAGCATACATTTGAGAACTTAGAATGGTTTAAAAAAGCCAATGAGTTTCTACATGTTTATTAATCATACATCTCATTAGCATCCACATTTTAAAGGATAAACCAGTGAGTTATAATTCTGCTTGTTTTATTTGAGATGTAAAAATCTACAAAAGAACTTACTGAAATGGAATACTCAAACATCCAAGTTTTACTTGGCCTTCAATTGTTGACTTTTTTCTGGCCTGGGATATCATCGTTCAATTTGTTGCTTGCTATCCAGTAAGTCAAGATCTGTCCATTTGTAGAAGTCAAATCGAGTATATAGAACTGAACTCACACAATATCAAAGACATCAATAAAAGTTGCTCTTCCTATTTTGTTGATCTTAGCCTACAAATGTAGGCCTACATCAAAGCATGTAATTCTAGTTTTCTATTGTGTGCATGTCTTCTTTCATCATTCATTCCTCATTTAGTTTTCGCTTTGGTGAAGGAACCTAATCATACCCATGGCTAATAGAAAATATGAAATGTATGGTTCCTTGGTGTATTAATATTTGTCCTTTATAAGATAATAAGACTTTTGGAGAACATACGAACAGCAGAATCCTAATTGTTTACTAGAATTTATATCCATTGTATATCTGATGGCAACCACAAGCGGTATTGTGCATTACTGTTGGATGTCTTATTTTATGAAGACTCATCTTCCTGGCCTACCATATTCATCAGTCACTTTGTCTATATGACTATATCAAACAGCTATTGTCAATATAAAAAAGATGACAGAAAAATTTGAAGTGTGTGCTCAAAGGTAAGAAACAACTCCTGTTCACGCTTAAAACATGGTTAATTGTGGTGTACTATTACATTGCTGGCTTACTTGTGGACATGAAAGGGACTTACAAGTTCAATAATGGTGGCATTGAGGATCACTAGGAACAGCAGCTATCTTACAGTTACCTTAATTGTATGCTAGATGATAAACGACAATCAATTTTTTTTTCTCTTGTGGACTGCCTAGCTGATAAATGTTCTGGCTGTCTGTCCAAGCATAACGTAAACTGAGCACTATGAGGGAAGGAATCAAGAGAAACAATAATTCCTAATGACTCGTAAACCCAGCAAAGCTGGCATTTGCTTATCCGAACGAATTTTCTAACAGATGAAGGTAAAAGATTTAATTGGATCCACTAGAAAGAATTGTTCTTATATTTACTGCTGTGAGATATAATGGACAACTTTGCACTTACAAATAATACTACTCTACGGGCTTAACTATCACAAAAGAAGTATATACTGACAAAGTAAACTTCAAAAGATTATATCATAACAAGGACAGCTACAGTCAGATAGGTGACAATTATCTTCATGTCCATGACCTGATACAATATTAGGAAGAAAACCAGCAAAAGTATTGCAGTTCTGCTACTTTTGAATTGCAGAAGAAACATGTGGTGCTATGTTCCGGACAGCTTACCTTATCTCGTCTGAAAGTTTTGATGGATAAAGGTGTCCAAGATGCTCCATGTTTCCTGATCTTTGAGCGGATGATGCTTACTCTGAAAAGATAACAGACACAGAAAGTGTGTTCCACATCAATTCACATATATTTAAAGCTCTGCTGCTAAAAGATTGTTAGACAACTGCTGGAACAACAACAACACCAACGGTGTGCATGGACATGACAACAAAGACCAAATAGGCATCTGAATTGTCAATAGATGTAGTCCATGAGATGGAAGCTATGTGCTTTCTTTCAATGCCTTTGGTACATATGCAAGTCCTTTGTCAGACTAGTTATAAAGCTAGCTTTGGATATACGTGCTGATTAACAATCTAGCAGACAACTTGAGACAAGCAACAAAATAAGGCACCTGCGATCGTCAATGTTTAATGGCCAAAAGGATCCTAATTCATATGATGCACTTGGATGAAGATGTGCATCAGAAGACATCAAAACTATGATGTGGAATATACGACAGACATGTCTTTTGAAGTCCTACGTATCTTCCACTGCAAACCAAAACTCAAGGTGCCTCCTTGTATGTGTTGTGATCCATATATAAGGAGGTAGAATAGCAGGACCAGAACAAATCCATGATCCTCCTTGTCCAGGCCATAGAATTTGTGAAGAGCTTAGCAGAAAAGAAGATAACAATGGCCAGTTCTACTGCGGCAACGGAGAATGCCTTTCATATTTGTTCGGTCAGCGTGACATCCCAAGCTTATCCAGCTACACTCTGGGTTATAGAAGAGCTGCAAAAACTCGAAGCTTGTGTTGAATCATTCATCAGTTTCAACATGCCCTCCATGACAAGGGAGATGATTTGCAATGGATTGAGACTCTCATCTTGCTAATTTGTATGACGACATTGAGGATCTTCTTCGCCTTCCAGGCATCTGACAAGTCCTATTCTGCTCCGACCAGACGAGATGGTTGGAAGAGGATGCGGATGGATTAATGAGGCTGTTGGAACCCTGTGGTACCATGAAGGATGCAGCCACCACACTGAAAGAGCATGTTCAAGATCTCCAGTTTGCACTTCCAAGAAGAAGTGACAGCTCTACTGGAGAAAAATTGCAGGACTACACAGAGCTCAAGGAAGAGTTGTAAAGATTTGAAGCGAATGAATGGCAAATGTCAACCAGTATCTCTGACCTCTGAACACTGATCTTTCGGTGTTCTTAAATGTGTTGAATGAAGCAAGAGAGATTACTACATCTCTTCTTTGCTCAATCTTGTATTCGATGTTCTTGCAAAAGTCAAAAGCTAGCTGGTGGTCTTTTGCCTCGAAGGGCATGAGAGTGGCATGCATGTAGGACCTCATGTGAAATATGGGAAGTGGACGTCTACCTTACATGCGACTCTTAAAGATGCAGATGCTGAGAAGGTAATGGTGGTGCAGAATCAGCTAAAGACAATGGAGATCAGTTTTGGAGATGTTGAGGGTGGTTTATAATGTTTGTTTTGGAGACTAATCTGAAAGGATATCACTTATTAACATTCGCAGCCCCTAGATGTTCCTCTTGGAATTAAACTTATTTAAATATTATAAAGAGGTTCATTAAACTTGTTCAAATATTATAAAGAGGTTCATTGTATCAAGAGAGAGATTCATTATATCAAGAAGAAAAAATAGATTAAAAGTCTATGAAAAGGTAAATCAAATTGGTTATTGGTTCTTCAAAGGATTTTTTGAAAAAGAATGATTCATCTTGAATATAATTAATATAATGTATCTTTGAAGTCTATATAAACCTCATATGTTGGGTCATGAAAGAGATATAGTTTCTAAAATTGTAAAGAGTTTTCTTGAGAGAAATATAAAAGATCGAAGCTTATCCTACTCTTTTTCTATTTGATAACTCTATCCCTTCTTCCTATCAATTTTAATATTTTCGTATCATAGCATAGGTTAAGCTATGACCTCTTCATCAAGTACCATCCAACTCCAGATCCCCATATTGATAAAAAAAATTATGACATATGGTGCATCAAAATGAAGGTTCTTCTAGGCTTTTAAGATGTATAGAAGTTTGTAGAAGATAATGAAGAATGTGGTAGAAATTTGACCAATCAAAAATCTTAAAACAATAAAGATAATGAAGAAAATTCTAACCAAAAAGGTTGAGATTATAGTTGATAATGTGGCCAAGGCTGTGGACATGGCAAAAATTTTAAGAGGTTTAAAATACAATGTTATGTTTGTAAAAGATATAAATACTATTTTTTAAAATATTATTATAATCTTGACAATCAAGATGATAAAGCAAATTTTGTTGAGAAAGAAAAAAAAATCAAGCAAAGAATTATGTATTTCATATGTTTATTATATTTATAATATAAAAATAATATTTTAAACTTAGGGTAATTACTTGAAAAAGGTTATGATATTGAGATGAAAGATATAATTCTTTTGATTCATAATAAGAATGAAACATTAATCTCACATTTGAAAATGATAAAGAATAAAAATATTTCCTCTGCATTTATGTATTTTTTATCAATCAAATTTTTTTAAAACTGATATTGAGGACATCTCTAAATATGACATCGTAGATATGCTTACTTAAATTTTGAGACCTTAAATCTTCTAGAGAAGTTTAATATAGTGATAGGAATACCAAGAATTGATCATCCATCAAAGTTATGTGAAGTATGTGTCGTGGGCAATAAGAAAGAAAGTCTTTCAAATTAAGAAGAACAAAAAGAGCATGACATCGACTTGTTATGATGCACTCAAATATTTATGGCACTATCAATCTAGTAGATATTTTCTTACCTTCACTGATTATCATAGTGATAAAACTTGGGCTTACATGTCAAAGAAAAAGAAAGAAGTTTTAAGTAAATTTAAAGAATTTAAGATTTTAATTGAAAGATTAAATGTTTAAGAACAAATTGGAGATAGGGGTGGTGAATATATATCCAATGAATTTGAAAGTTTTTTCTAAAAATAATAAAATTTCACATTTCAATTCACCATATCATATACACCTCAACAAAATAATATCTCAGAAAGAAAAAATAAGACTATATTTAATATGGTCTGATACATATTAAAGGAAAAAAAGAATTCCTAAATAATTTTAGGGCGATGCTATTACTTGTGTAGTTTATTTACTTAATAGGTTTCCAATAAGGTGAATTAGTAATGTTATACTAGAAGAAGTATGAAGCTTATAAAAACCAAGAGTCGATCATTTAAGAATTTTTAGAAGTATTATATTTGCCAAGATATTAAAAGAAAAGAAAATAAAACTTGAGATAAAAATAAAAAATGCATCTTGTTAGGTTATGCTGAGAATTTTAGTAGTTACAAACTCTACAATCCTATCAAAAATAAAATTATGATATTAAGAGATATTGAGTTTGATGAACAACAGATTTGAAATTAGAAAAGTGATGAGTAGCATAAGAAAGCTATGGCTTTAGAAAAAGATAATATAATACAAGTAAGCACTAAAGAGTCTTTTCTTGAATCATCACTTAGATTAGCTAAGTTACATGAGTCCGATTATAATAAAGATAAGAATGATTCATGAGTTATATGATGTGACTCAAAGGATTGATAGTAATGAATTTTTTTTATTTTGTCCTTTTGTAAGATATAATTCATTAATCTTCAAAGAAGCTTATAGAGAAAATACTTGGTGACAAGTTATGAATGAGAAGATTCATGCTATTAACAAAAATGATATATGGGAGCTTACTATACTTCCAAAAGACCACCAAGCGATCAGTGTTAAATAGATCTTTAAAATAAAAAAAAATACATAAGAGGAAGTGGAGAAATATAAAACATGATTGGTTGCAAAAGGATATGAATAGCAATAAAAAGTATTCACACAAATTGTTTGATTGAAGATAATAAGATTACTTATTTCCCTAGCAGCTCATATGAAATAAAAAAATTTACAAATAAATGTCAAATTAGTATTTTTTAATAGAGTTGTTAAAGAGAGGTTTAAATTCAATAATCCCTTAGTTTTATTATTCATAAATAAAAAACACAAAGAACATAAGTTAAAGAGAGCTCTTTATAGGCTTAAACAAGCCATCTAAGCATGGAATTCTCGAATAGATGATTATTTTATCCAAACAAGTTTTTCTAAATGTTTATATGAACATGCTCTCTATGAAATTTAACTCTCATAAAGATATTTTGTTTGTATGCTTGTATGCAGATGATTTAATTTTTATAAACAATAGTAGCTCTATGATTAAAGATCCTAAGTACTCTATGAAGAAGTAGTTTGAGATAACCGACTTGAGCCTAATGACTTGCTTTCTCATATTAAAGTTATACAAGATAATGAAAGAATTTTTATCTCACAAGAAAATTATGTAAAAGATGTTCTAAAAAAGTTTTTCATGGAAGATTGTCATCCTACATATACACTTATAAAATATGACACCATGTTGATAAAGGAAGGTGAAGGTAAATATATTAATTCAACTTATTATAAAAGTCTAGTTGAATATTTAAAATATTTGATATGCACTCGATCTGATATACTATTTGGAGTTAGTTTGATAAGTCAATACATGGAAGCTCCTAAGACATCTCATTTAAATATCGTTAAAAGAATTTTACGATATATTAAAGAGATAATTGAGTATAAAATATACTATTCATCATCTAAAAAGTTGGAGCTTATTGGATATAGTGATAGTGATTGGGTTAGATAGGAAAAATACAACTGGATTTGTATTTTATTTTTGTGAAACTATATTCATATGATTTTCAAAAAAAAATATTGTTACTCTATCAAATTATGAAACAAAATATATAGCAATATCTTTTTATGTTTGTCATGTAATATGGTTAAAAAAATTATTCTAGGAACTTTATATCCCATAGGAGAGGTCAATCAAAATTTATGTTATAGCAAATTAGTTATTACGTTAGCCAAGAATCCAGTATACTATGAAAGATTAAAGCATATCGACACAAAATTTTATTTTATAAGAGATCATGTTAAAAACAAAGAAGTGAAGCTACTTCATGTTAAGACAAATGAATAAGTGGTCGATATATTTATAAAATCTCTTAAATTTAAAATATTTCAACAACTTCCAAAGAAACTTAATATGTTAAATGAAATAAGTTTAAAAGGAAAGAATATTATAATTAAACTTATTAAGATATTATAAAAAGATTTATTATATTAAGAGAGAGGTTCATTGTATCATAAGAAAAAATCAAATTGACTATTGGTTCTTAAAAGATTTTTTTGAAAAAAAGTGATCCATTTTGAATATAATTAATATAATATATCTACGGAGACTATATAACCCTTAAAATTATATAAAATTTTTAAAATTATAAAATATTTTAAGAAAAAAGATTTTATCCTTATCCTTAAAATTATAAAATATTTTAAGAAAAGAGACTATATGACCCCATATATTGTGTGATCACCCAGGAATCCATAAGTGGTGATCAAATTAAGGTAGCATAACCATCAAGTTAACTCATCCATTCATACCCAAAATGAATAGAGTGAGAAAGGAGAATGAGATTTTATGGATATAAAAGAACAAAGAATTCATGGAACACTTAATTTTGTGGGAAAATGACAACCAGCTACTATAATCAATAACCCAGGAATCCAGAAGTGGTGATCAAATTAAGGTAGCATAACCATCTGGTTAACTCATACATTCATACCCAAGATGCAAAATGAAGAGAGTGAGAAAGGAGAATGCGATTTTATGGATATAAAAGAACAAAGAATTCATGGAACACTTAATTCTGTGGCTATCAGTCGCTATTCAGTGTTTAAGTAGAAGCGAGAAGATTTTTTCTTTTTCTTTTTCTTCTTCGCTGATTTTTTGAAGTATTAATGGCGTCCACAACTCTTCAAGCTAACCTCCTTGTGGTTTACCATTTCGGAAAGTGTTGTCTTCTTCCCTCTACGCACGCCGTCCACACTGCCCCCATCCCTCCATCGTTGGCTCCAAATCCCTCGAATCTGCTCCACAAACCGACCTGCCCTTTAACGAAGGGCACACAATCCAAGGATTAACGAGACACTTGTAATGCAACGCGTCAGACAATCACCGGTGGCACAGGGATGGTCGTAGAAATGCCCAAAAGAGATAAGACGCCACCGGTGACTCCTGTTCATAAAAAATACGCACAGATTAGTAGGGAAAATGTTGAGGTGGATACCTCATCCTTCAAGCCTTTTGTGGCTCTTGAGCTGCCTGCCCTCTTACAGCCAACATTACGGCATATATCACTGATGGTTTAGCTCTCGATCTAACGATTAGAGTAGAAGAAACGGGCGATATGTTTGCTCACAAGTGATCAATCCTTCACGTAACATATAAGAACAGTCCAAGAAACCAAGGCCCGTAACTTGCTCTGTGGTGTCTCATGTTCCAAGAAGCGAACACAGTACACGCAATCTTTTCCCGTCAAGTGGGGACGCGTGTCGACAAGTAGGGCCACATGAAACGCTCCCTCGTCGCGCCAGCCGGTGGCCTATATATCCATGCCCTTCCCCAGCACCGGGGACGGTAGTCCCGTGGCTTACGCTTTAGCTCGTCTCGTTGGTCTAATCTGATACAGTGCGAGAGAGAGCGATCGAGTGTTCTCGCATGGATCCCTACAAGGTGCGTTTTTCTTTCTGTCCGTCGATGATGAAAGATTGGATGTTGAACGGGTTTCTTTTCAACGCCCTCTTGTTTTGCTTCTTGTTGATGGATTGTTTGGTTTTGCATTCCTTTTGCTTCTCAAGCCGATTCCACTGGTAAGACTCTTCAATTTTCTTGATTTGCGGGCGCGATTCCGGAGTTCTCCTGCCCTTTATTCGATGCTGATGACGATGAGGTTTCGATCCTTCACCTGATTTCTACTCTTGTTTGTGATTCCTTTTGTTCAAGAGTGGATTTTGCGCTTCATGCCATAGAAAATTTTGGTTCCTTTTCCTTGTCGCCAAGTTGTTTCTTTTGCCCTCGTCTCTGTTGTTTGATCTTGCGGCTTCGAAAGCTTGTGTTTTTGTTCTGTTTGATTCAATTGACATTTGGATGGTTCTGTCGTCCCCTACTCGTAATCGGCGTTTCATATGGTGCAGTTCCGTCCCTCGAGCAACTACAACTCGCCCTTTTGGACCACCAACTCTGGGGCTCCCGTTTGGAACAACAACGCCTCTTTCACCGTTGGATCCCGAGGTAATTGAAGACCTCTTTTTCTTGCCTGATTGATTACATTTGTTGCCTCCGTTAGCCTTCCACTCTATCTGGTTGGTCTCTGTTCCACTTGTTTGTCAAGTTCGAAGACATGGTGTTTCCGAAATTTGTTAGTCGATGAAGAAACTTCATGCAGTGATGGATTTGTGGTTATCACCGATGGAAAATACGTTATTTGTTTCTGAACAGTCTGCCAGTCTTGGAAATGCAAGGGACCTAATATAGGATGCCATAATTGCAATTCTAACAATCAGCTGATTGGTCATGTTTCTTGGAGTAATATCATCATTTTTTTTTGTAGAGCTAACCCTTTGACAATTATTTGTGTTGCCAGTCATACTTCATGTTTTGAAATTTGGAAAATTATTTTTTTTCCAATTGCAATCACTATTATATCAGTAATATTAGGAACTTTTATTTCCACAAATAAACATCATCTGCAAAGTTAAGGCCTCATTACATAATTGCATCTTTGTACTTTTGTGAATTCTTCTAAAATCCTATTTCTAATATTATGTTATCATTGTTTGTGGCATCTAAGCGATAATAAAACTAATTCAAAAACTCATAGCAACCAAGGATTGAATTTGTGTGAATATATTATTCTATTTATTAATTCCGTATTCTGTTTAGATAAATGCCATCTGTTGCATGCAAGCATTTCTGTAATTCTCTTTTATTCTTGATATTTATTAAAATTCATATGGCATACTGCATATAAAATATGAATCTGTTTATTTACTTTTAATACGTATATCAGTTTTATTGATGAGGTTATCGACTATAGCTCGATGATATCTTGGTTATGTAATATCACCCAAAAAAGGAGCAAATTATACATTGTTTCACATAGTAAGTAGTAGCTAGCAAGATTTTTATTGTCATAAATCAGTCTCAAAATACAGCAATTGTTTGCTTTCTGCACACATAGTAAGTAGTAGCTAGCAAGATTTTTATTGTCATAAATCAGTCTCAAAATACAGCAATTGTTTGCTTTCTGCACACATAGTAAGTAGTAGCTAGCAAGATTTTTATTGTCATAAATCAGTCTCAAAATACAGCAATTGTTTGCTTTCTGCACACATAGTAAGTAGTAGCTAGCAAGATTTTTATTGTCATAAATCAGTCTCAAAATACAGCAATTGTTTGCTTTCTGCACACATAGTAAGTAGTAGCTAGCAAGATTTTTATTGTCATAAATCAGTCTCAAAATACAGCAATTGTTTGCTTTCTGCACACATAGTAAGTAGTAGCTAGCAAGATTTTTATTGTCATAAATCAGTCTCAAAATACAGCAATTGTTTGCTTTCTGCACACATAGTAAGTAGTAGCTAGCAAGATTTTTATTGTCATAAATCAGTCTCAAAATACAGCAATTGTTTGCTTTCTGCACACATAGTAAGTAGTAGCTAGCAAGATTTTTATTGTCATAAATCAGTCTCAAAATACAGCAATTGTTTGCTTTCTGCACACATAGTAAGTAGTAGCTAGCAAGATTTTTATTGTCATAAATCAGTCTCAAAATACAGCAATTGTTTGCTTTCTGCACACATAGTAAGTAGTAGCTAGCAAGATTTTTATTGTCATAAATCAGTCTCAAAATACAGCAATTGTTTGCTTTCTGCACACATAGTAAGTAGTAGCTAGCAAGATTTTTATTGTCATAAATCAGTCTCAAAATACAGCAATTGTTTGCTTTCTGCACACATAGTAAGTAGTAGCTAGCAAGATTTTTATTGTCATAAATCAGTCTCAAAATACAGCAATTGTTTGCTTTCTGCACACATAGTAAGTAGTAGCTAGCAAGATTTTTATTGTCATAAATCAGTCTCAAAATACAGCAATTGTTTGCTTTCTGCACACATAGTAAGTAGTAGCTAGCAAGATTTTTATTGTCATAAATCAGTCTCAAAATACAGCAATTGTTTGCTTTCTGCACACATAGTAAGTAGTAGCTAGCAAGATTTTTATTGTCATAAATCAGTCTCAAAATACAGCAATTGTTTGCTTTCTGCACACATAGTAAGTAGTAGCTAGCAAGATTTTTATTGTCATAAATCAGTCTCAAAATACAGCAATTGTTTGCTTTCTGCACACATAGTAAGTAGTAGCTAGCAAGATTTTTATTGTCATAAATCAGTCTCAAAATACAGCAATTGTTTGCTTTCTGCACACATAGTAAGTAGTAGCTAGCAAGATTTTTATTGTCATAAATCAGTCTCAAAATACAGCAATTGTTTGCTTTCTGCACACATAGTAAGTAGTAGCTAGCAAGATTTTTATTGTCATAAATCAGTCTCAAAATACAGCAATTGTTTGCTTTCTGCACACATAGTAAGTAGTAGCTAGCAAGATTTTTATTGTCATAAATCAGTCTCAAAATACAGCAATTGTTTGCTTTCTGCACACATAGTAAGTAATAGCTAGCAAGATTTTTATTGTCATAAATCAGTCTCAAAATACAGCAATTGTTTGCTTTCTGCACACATAGTAAGTAGTAGCTAGCAAGATTTTTATTGTCATAAATCAGTCTCAAAATACAGCAATTGTTTGCTTTCTGCACACATAGTAAGTAGTAGCTAGCAAGATTTTTATGTCATAAATCAGTCTCAAAATACAGCAATTGTTTGCTTTCTGCACACATAGTAAGTAGTAGCTAGCAAGATTTTTATTGTCATAAATCAGTCTCAAAATACAGCAATTGTTTGCTTTCTGCACACATAGTAAGTAATAGCTAGCAAGATTTTTATGTCATAAATCAGTCTCAAAATACAGCAATTGTTTGCTTTCTGCACACATAGTAAGTAATAGCTAGCAAGATTTTTATGTCATAAATCAGTCTCAAAATACAGCAATTGTTTGCTTTCTGCACACATAGTAAGTAGTAGCTAGCAAGATTTTTATTGTCATAAATCAGTCTCAAAATACAGCAATTGTTTGCTTTCTGCACACATAGTAAGTAGTAGCTAGCAAGATTTTTATGTCATAAATCAGTCTCAAAATACAGCAATTGTTTGCTTTCTGCACACATAGTAAGTAGTAGCTAGCAAGATTTTTATTGTCATAAATCAGTCTCAAAATACAGCAATTGTTTGCTTTCTGCACACATAGTAAGTAATAGCTAGCAAGATTTTTATGTCATAAATCAGTCTCAAAATACAGCAATTGTTTGCTTTCTGCACACATAGTAAGTAGTAGCTAGCAAGATTTTTATGTCATAAATCAGTCTCAAAATACAGCAATTGTTTGCTTTCTGCACACATAGTAAGTAGTAGCTAGCAAGATTTTTATTGTCATAAATCAGTCTCAAAATACAGCAATTGTTTGCTTTCTGCACACATAGTAAGTAATAGCTAGCAAGATTTTTATTGTCATAAATCAGTCTCAAAATACAGCAATTGTTTGCTTTCTGCACACATAGTAAGTAGTAGCTAGCAAGATTTTTATGTCATAAATCAGTCTCAAAATACAGCAATTGTTTGCTTTCTGCACACATAGTAAGTAGTAGCTAGCAAGATTTTTATTGTCATAAATCAGTCTCAAAATACAGCAATTGTTTGCTTTCTGCACACATAGTAAGTAGTAGCTAGCAAGATTTTTATTGTCATAAATCAGTCTCAAAATACAGCAATTGTTTGCTTTCTGCACACATAGTAAGTAGTAGCTAGCAAGATTTTTATTGTCATAATCAGTCTCAAAATACAGCAATTGTTTGCTTTCTGCACACATAGTAAGTAGTAGCTAGCAAGATTTTTATTGTCATAAATCAGTCTCAAAATACAGCAATTGTTTGCTTTCTGCACACATAGTAAGTAGTAGCTAGCAAGATTTTTATTGTCATAAATCAGTCTCAAAATACAGCAATTGTTTGCTTTCTGCACACATAGTAAGTAGTAGCTAGCAAGATTTTATTGTCATAAATCAGTCTCAAAATACAGCAATTGTTTGCTTTCTGCACACATAGTAAGTAATAGCTAGCAAGATTTTTATTGTCATAAATCAGTCTCAAAATACAGCAATTGTTTGCTTTCTGCACACATAGTAAGTAGTAGCTAGCAAGATTTTTATTGTTATAAATCAGTCTCAAAATACAGCAATTGTTTGCTTTCTGCACACATAGTAAGTAGTAGCTAGCAAGATTTTTATTGTCATAAATCAGTCTCAAAATACAGCAATCGTTTGCTTTCTGCACACATAGTAAGTAATAGCTAGCAAGATTTTTATTGTCATAAATCAGTCTCAAAATACAGCAATTGTTTGCTTTCTGCACACATAGTAAGTAGTAGCTAGCAAGATTTTGATTGTCATAAATCAGTCTCAAAATACAGTGATTGCTGGTAATATTGACTCAATTGTGTCGTCTTCTTGTTGAAAAGGACCTATTCTCCTCGAAGACTATCATCTCGTGGAAAAGATTGCTCAGTTTGACCGAGAGCGCATTCCGGAACGTGTTGTACATGCCAGAGGAGCTAGTGCCAAAGGCTTCTTTGAGGTCACTCATGATGTCTCTCACCTAACATGTGCTGATTTCCTTCGTGCACCAGGGGTGCAGACCCCAGTCATTGTTCGCTTTTCGACTGTCATTCATGAGCGTGGGAGTCCTGAAACATTGAGAGATCCCCGAGGTTTTGCAGTGAAATTCTACACTAGAGAGGTAAACCCGACCAGTATGCCTCTAATCATTTTGTTATCATTTTTCTACAGTGAATAAACCAATTTTCCTTGGCATGTTAGTTAAATTTTATATAATCATCTGCCCCATTTAAGGCATTCATAGGTGGTATGAGAATTGACTCTTTAAAGATCCCCAGACCCTTTTTTTCTTAATATGATTACTGATTGGCACTCTTGTTGTTCGATTGCCAGCTGACTTAAGATTCTAGTTTGGCAGTAGCAGCATTATTCGTTGTTCTTTAACCAGTAATTTATGCAAAATGCATTAACATACAATATTGAAGTAACAAACCAGGCATTCATATCAGACTGTGGACTCGTAGGATGAATCTATGCAGAAGTTAGAATCATGCTCATACTTACTATTGTAAATTTACTTTTGCTTCAGGGTAACTTCGATATGGTGGGAAACAATTTCCCAGTGTTTTTTGTCCGTGATGGGATGAAGTTCCCTGACATGGTCCATGCTCTCAAACCCAACCCCAAGTCCCACATTCAGGAGAACTGGAGGATCCTTGACTTCTTCTCGCACCACCCGGAGAGCTTGCACATGTTCACTTTTCTCTTTGATGACATTGGTGTTCCTTTGAACTACCGACACATGGATGGCTCTGGTGTCCATACTTTCACGCTCATCAGCAGGGAAGGGAAAGCTACCTACGTTAAGTTCCACTGGAGACCTACATGTGGAGTCAAGAGTTTGCTGGAGGAAGCGGCTGTGATTGTAGGAGGCAATAACCACAGCCATGCCACCCAGGATCTCTATGACTCCATTGCTGCTGGGAACTATCCAGAGTGGAAGCTATTCATCCAGACCATGGACCCTGACCACGAGGATAGGTTCGATTTTGACCCACTTGATGTCACCAAGACATGGCCCGAAGACATCTTTCCTCTTCAGCCGATTGGGCGCATGGTCCTGAACAAGAACATCGACAACTTCTTCGGAGAAAACGAGCAGCTTGCCTTCTGCCCTGCACTCGTGGTTCCTGGAGTCTATTACTCGGATGATAAGCTGCTTCAGACCAGAATCTTCTCGTACTCTGATACCCAGAGGCACCGTCTCGGACCCAACTACCTGATGCTTCCGGTGAATGCTCCCAAGTGTGCTCATCACAACAACCACTATGATGGGTTCATGAACTTCATGCACAGGGACGAAGAGGTAGTGTCATATTGATCCAACCTTCATCTCTGACTTTTGGGACATTCATTAACATATCTGTTTCTTTCAGGTGGATTACTTCCCATCAAGGTACGATCCTGTTCGACATGCCGAGAGGTTCCCAATTCCAACCCGTGTTCTTACCGGCAAACGTGAAAAAGTGAGTCTCTTTGATCTAGACCTCATGCTTCTGTAATAATAGCAAGTAGTTTTTGTAGTGTAAGCATGGTTATGAATTCTACTATATCTGTCAGTTGCATCTCTCTCTAGAGAATGAACACTTTCCGATTATTTGTTTTGGTTGTATGATATTAGTGTATCATAAGAATCTGTTACTTCAGTGGAACACTGTGAAGTGAGTCAATACTGTGATCCTAATCATCTAGCTTCCTATGGAGATTAAGATCTAATGTTCTTTGTGCTTGGTGAATTCAGTGCATGATTAGCAAGGAGAACAACTTCAAGCAGCCTGGAGAGAGATACCGCTCTTTCTCTCCTGACAGGTGTGTCCCCCAGACTCAAGTTTTGCAGGATGCATATAGTATGCACTGGATTTTTACGTGAGTGGAATTCCAATGTTCGTGGCAGGCAAGAGCGCTTCATCCGCAGATGGGTGGAGGCTCTATCTGACCCCAAGGTCACCCATGAGATACGCAGTATCTGGATCTCTTATTGGTCTCAGGTCAGATTAGCTTCCCACTCGTGTTCTTTTCTTGTTGAGACCTACTTTTTGTTCTTCTTCTTCTTCATGCTAACATCCTCATTATTCCCTGTGGAGTACAGTGTGACAAGTCTCTTAGTCAGAAGCTGGCAACTCGTCTCAGTGTTAAACC
>CM017192.1:15567489-15639989 GCA_004837865.1 Musa balbisiana | reverse complement strand
ACGTGTCAAATAGGACAATGCAATGAGCATTAATAAAAATATAAAAATATATCAAAAGTATCAAAGACGTTGAGGAATATATTATAATTAATTAAAATCGGATCCAATAAAACTCAAGATAATTCAATTAAACTGATATCAAATCAAAAGATGAATAAAATGATAGATCCATTTTAAAGAGACTAGAAGGAATATATATATATATATATATATATATATATATATATATATATATATATATATATATATATATATATATATATATATATATATATATATATATATATATATATATATATATATATATATATATATATATATATGTGTGTGTATTTAATTCTTCTAAGTAATCTAATCCATATTTCATTATGTTAAGAACGAGTCGACACCAAGAGGGGGGGGGGTTAATTAGTGAACGGTAAAAATGTCAACTTCGTAAAATCTTTCATTCAATAAAATCGATTTTGGAAAGATGATAACTTGAAATACATTCCTAAGGATATGCAATTAGAGTAAAAAGGAAGTATGGCAACTTAAATGTAAATAGCAAAGCAATGTAAACCAGATTTTTATAGTGGTTCGGTCGTCATGACTTACATCCACTCTGTCAATTCCTCTTTCGTGAAAGACACTAGCATTCTGTTAGGACTCTAGCTAAGAGAGTCCTAATTGATAGGGGCATTCATGTAAAACCTACCTAAGTCGACCCTTATTAAAGAGGTGAAGAGGTCGGCTAGGGTTTGGAGGTTATTTCTTAAAGAAGAATTAGGAATTGTAAAGGAATAGGAGTCTTGAGTATGAGTCATATTAGGAGTCTTGAGTAGAAATCTTAATTAAGTAGGAGTCTTGAGTATGAGTCCTATTAGGAGTTAGGGTTTAGAAACTCTATAAATAGTCATGTATTCATCCTCTTTTGATAGACAATAGATGAATATTTTCTGCAGCCTTTGAGCAGCAACTTGGAGGAAGGAACCCCTATAGAGTTCCAAGGAGGCCAATCCCCTAAAGAGATCAACTCCAAGCTTAGAATCTACAAGGGTTCTAACACTTGGTGTCAAAGCAGCATTCTTGGTGTCTCATTGCCCTTCCACAGCCATCCATTATCCCTCCACAGCAGCCCAAAGCAATTCCCATAATTGCTTAAAAGATCGTCACCAAATTCCGTCGTCATCTCCTCCACCGCAGATCATCTTTTGATCTCCTTGTGAATTACAACAGGTTTTGGTTTTATATCTTACTGCTGCTGCAATTTAGTTATACTTATTCAAAAATCCAAAAAAAATTGTTCCTATATTGTTGCATAAACTTTTCGTCGCAAAGTTTTCATCTCTACGACGAAAGATACATTACAGAATTCTAACCGCATAGCACAGTCTGTTTGATCTTGCTACTATATTTTTTTCTATCCAAATCTCTACGAAATTTTTATGCAACTTTAAAACTTCCTAACAGCATATTTCCCTTTGGATTTGTCAAAAAATTCTCAATATAAACCATTGATCTTTTATGTCTAATCTGCTATACTTGAAAATCTGCACTGTAAAATTCCAACCGCATAGCACAGTTTGTTTGATCTTGCTACTATGATTTTTCTATCCAAATCTATATAAAATTTTTATGATAGCTTTGACACTTCCTAATAGTACATTTTCCTTTTGTTTCATCAAAAAATTCTTAATATAAACTACTGATCTTTTACGTCCAATCTGCTACACTTGAAAATCTGTGCTGTAGAAAATTTCAGCTGCATATTGTTGCCTTAACCGATCTATTTGTAATCTTTTTTGAATGAAATTTCTTCTATACTTTATAGATTATCTTGGCTTCCATCTAAGATTAATCTATTAAGGAATTCATATCTAAAAATAATTTTGTGTTGCTACAAATTTTCATCGCAAACCGTTGAAATTTTTCGATGAGAATTCTGCTATCACAACTTACACCAATTTCCTTGCTGTTATAATGCCAAAATTTTCTTGATTAAATTGTATCTCCTTACTATCATATAAACTGAGATTCTACTGTCAATTCCCTCCTCAAATCTCTCAAGTTTTTGGTGGAAATTTTGTCGAGAAACCGCTGTTTCTTCGATGACAATTCTGCTCTTACAAGACAACACAATTATGTAGCAAACTTCTACTGATTTCTATGAAACCTTTGCTGCCATCTACCACAGATCTAAAACTTCCATCCACAGCCCTAAAACTCCACTAAACCACACCCTCAAACTATACCCAGAACAACCACAAAACAAGCCTAAACCGCAGCCTACATCCACCAATTCACTAACCCTTTCGACCATCGCTTCTCTTAACCCATACTTGCCTTTAACCCGACAACAAAAGAGAGATCTTAACATCACAGATTTGGAGGCATATACTATGACATCTAAGGAAGCAATCAATGCTAAATTTGAAGCCTTAGAGGCGCGAATGGAGGATAAGATTCGAACTCTCTTTATCGAACTCAGTTTGGGCCGACTATCAAGCCCGAAGAAATCACATCAAGGAGAGAGCTCTAACCAATCACACCAAGCCCGAAGAGATGATTTCCAAGAGAGGGGAGGTTCTATGACTGACCTCAACTATCCACGCATGAGGGTGGACTTCCCTAGATAGGAAGAAGGAGACCCGATTGGTTGGATCTCGTGCGCGGAGCGATATTTTCGGTACCACAAAACTACGGAGGCATCTATGGTGAAAATTACGGATATACATCTTGAAGGGGGATACCATACAGTGGTTTTACTAGTTTAAATATACTCATGGAGCCCTCTCATGGTGACAATTCAAAGAAGGACTATTGATCCGCTTCGGACCAACCGATTACGAGAACATTGAGGAACAACTAGCAAAGATCCGACAAACCTCTACTGTTCAGGAGTACCAAACTAGGTTTGAAATGTTATCTAACCAAACTCGTGATTGGTCTCAAAAATAGCTATTGGAGACTTTTATTGAGGGCTTGAAGTCGGAGATCCAGGGAGAAGTTAAAGCACGACAACCGTACATGCTTATGGCAGCCATCTCTTTCGCACGACATCAAGAGGAGCGATTGAACCATGAAGCCTGGAGGACTAGGATCGCTTCTCAACTTGCAATGCAAAAGCCCTCACCCCCCTACTATCAACCAAGTCCCTACACCAAAAATGATGACAAGAGAAGAGCTTCAGGAGCGATCTATGAAGGAGTTATGTTGGCACCGCGACGAGCCGTGGAGCCGCGAGCATCACTGTAGAAAAGTGAGACTTCTTATGATTAAACCAGTAGAAGAAGAGGTCATTGAACATCTAGAAGAGAGCCTTGATAATGAAGAAGAAGATGCAAAAGAAGAGCCACAACCGACCGAAGTTATGGTACATGCACTAGCTAGCTACTCAAACTCGCAAATAATGAAAGTTGAAGGCCTTCTCAAATAACAATCGATCACTGTTCTCATCGACACGGGCAGCACTAATAACTTCCTAGACAGTAAGGTTACTATCCAAATGGCCTTACTTATCGAGTATTATAGTAGGTTTGACGTTAAGTTCACCGACGGACGGATTTTGGTGTGATCGTAGGCGCCCGCGGGAGAAACTATTACTGCAGGAACAAGAGATAATTACATATTTCTTCCTCCTCCCTCTTGATAATCATGAGGCCATGCTCAGAATTGAATGACTGATGACATTAGGTGATGTATCCTGAAATTTTATGAAACTAATTTTGAGATTTTATAGTAAAGGGAAACAGGTGATTCTACACGGGAAACGTGGGGGCGACGTAATGACGATTTGCACACAACAAATGGAGAAGGATTTGCATAAAGCATGCAGTAGCTTTTCAGTACAACTTGAGTAGCAAACTAAGGGAGAGCCAATAGAATTTGAAGATCCAAACCTACTTCCTTTGCTTACTGAATTTTTAGATATATTTGATGAACTACGCAACCTACCTTTTGCCCGTCGACATGATCATTGTATACCGATTCTTCTGGGCAAACCTCTTGCAAATACTTAGCTATATCAATATTCATATCTACAGAATGATGAAATAGAAAGGATTATAAAAGAGATGCTCAAAACAGGAGTTATTCGGCCAAGTTGCATGCCCTACTCTTCACCTGTGCTCTTTGTACGAAAGAATGACAGAACATGGCGAATGTGCGTTGATTACCGAGCCCTCGATGGCATAACTGTCAAGGACAAATATCCTATTCCAATAGCAGATGAATTGCTAGATGAAAGGGAGCACAAATCTTCATAAAGTTGGACCTTCAATCCGGGTATCATTAAATATGAGGGTGCAAAGAAGACATACCGAAAATCGCCTTTGAACATACAACGGCCACTACGAATTTTTGCTTTCTTCATCAGAAGGTAGAATATCTTGGGCATATCATATCAGAGGAAGGTGTGACAGTGGACCCCTCCAAAATTGGAGCAATGCAAAACTGACTGACCTCGAGGAACATAAAATTGCTACGTGGCTTTCTCGGTTTAATAGGCTACAATCGTAAGTTCATGAAAAACTATGGAAAGATCAGTGCACCACTTATTTCCTTACTAAAAAAAGATATCTTCCAATAGTCAGACAAAGTCTTCATTGCCTTCGACAAACTTAAGGTAGCCATGACGACGACGCCGGTGCTAGCACTGCCAAATTTCAACCGACCCTTTATTATTGAGGTCGATACATTTGGAGTCGAAATTGGAGCCATTCTCATGTAAGATGGTCGACCACTCGCATACACTAGTAAGGCATTATCTCCCTCCCATCAAAATATGTCAACATATGATAAGGAGATGCTCGCCATTGTGCGCGCAATAACGAGGTGGAGACCTTACTTGATCGGTTGACGATTTCAAATTAAAACTGACCATAAAAGCCTCAAGTACTTTTTGGAACAAAAGATATCATCCCCTGAGCAGCAAAAATGGGTAACAAAACTTCTTGGATTTGATTATGAAATAACTTACAAAAAGGGGGAAAAGAATATTGTTGCAGATACGCTTTCACAACTACCCGAGCAAACTGAATTTTTGGCCATTTCACTTCCGACTAGCAACTTACTTGAGGATATTAAGATGGAATAGCAAGAAGATCCGAAGACTAGTAAAATTATAAAAAAATTGGGGAAAGCACCAAACTTCGTAGCTCATTACAATTGAGACTCAAAAGGATTCCGCTATAAGGGACGCATTGTGCTTGTGCCAAATTCTACTTGCATCTTCACGAGCAGATTTTGGACAGAGTTATTCCATATGCAGGGCGCTAAATTGAAAAGGAGTATGGCGTATCACCCACAAATCGACGGCCAGACGAAAGTGATAAACAGGTGCTTAGAGATAGCCCAAAGCCACCCACTAAATATGACTACCCAAGGAGAACTCCAGACCCAGTTGAGTGCCATTATTGATCGATGGATCATGACTCAATGACGATGACCCATTACTGAAGTGCTAATACAATAGGCAAATTTACTAGTAGAAGGTGCCACTTGGGAGAACTATAACGACTTGAAGATCAAATTCCCAAAATTCATGGATTGTCAGCCTCGAGGATAAGGTTGATTTGAAGAGGGTGGGTCTGTTAGGACTCTAGCTAGGAGAGTCCTAATTGATAGGGGCATTCATGTAAAACCTACCTAAGCTGACCCTTATTAAAGAGGTGAAGAGACTGTCTAAGGTTTGGAGGTTATTTCTTAAAGAAGAATTAGGAGTTGTAAAGGAATAGGAGTCTTGAGTAGGAGTCCTGTTAGGAGTCTTGAGTAGAAGTCTTATACTTAATTGAGTAGGAGTCTTGAGTAGGAGTCTTATTAGGAGTTAGGGTTTAGAAACCCTATAAATAGTCATGTATTCATCCTCTTTTGATAGGCAATAGATGAATATTTTCTACAACCTTTGAGTAACAACTTGGAGGAAGGAACCTCTATAAAGTTCCAAGGAGGTCGATCCCCTGAAGAGATCAACCCCAAGCTTAGAATATGCAAGGGTTCTAACACATTCACTATCGGTCTTCCTTCAATAGGCGAAGACCAATCACCTTTTACAGCTCTTTCTCCTTTCATCGGGTTTAGGAGATAACCCTTACACCCCCACTTACTTCTTTCTCAAACTATTCTGACACTTAGAAGGAGAGGAGTTCACACAAGATTATAGTAGTGTTTCTTTATTTTTCACTCTCAATTCTTATGTGCTTTAATCAGGGATGAGAGAGATATTTATAGGCCTCAAGTTGATTCAAACTTGGAGCCTAAAAATGTCTCGTCCAGGGTTTCCCGGGTCCTGACGGTACCACCGCCTATAGCACTAACACTGGGTGATACCACCACTTGGAAGATTGTGTCTGGGTGGTACCACCACCTAGATTGGTGGTACCACCGCCTGACATAGTCTCGAAGACTATGTCACGATGGTGCTACTTATTGGGTTACTATTTGGACCTTTCACTTGGCACAACACAACCTAAATTTAGGCCCAATTGGCCCATAATTGGGTTGGCCCAATTCCAACCCAATTATGTGCTAACTACGAATTCTAAGGCATACACTAAGTTAAATAAGTCTGATAAGTCAAGGTTTCTTCAGGCAAGCTTCCGGCGATCTTTCGACGAACTTCCAACGATCTCTCGGTAATGTTCCAACGAACTCTCGACAAGCTCTTGGACTTCACAATGATCTTCTTGGTGAGTTCTAACAACTTCTTTGGCAAGCTCCTGGACTTCTTGGTGAGTTCCGGTAGAACTTTCGATGAATGTCTGGACTTTTAACGAACTCTCGAACTCCCAACGAAATCTCGTTCTTGACTCTGGGACTTTATTTTGATTTATGCCTTGCTATCGTAATTAATCCTGCACACATAAAACCCACTTCGATCTAGACAATTATTACTAAGCTAATCAAATGTTGTCCGACATGTCATTGGTTCATCGATGCTTCGTTTGATTCTTCGATGCACTATCCTCTCTTGTAGCCTATTGTCTAATCGGCCAGTTGATATCCGCAACTCCGATTTCCTTAGCATAATATCCGCTCTTCTTGGCCCGATGTCCAAACTCATGGCCTGAAGCCTTCTGTCGATACGTCGACCGATCCTTCGACACGACGTCTAATTTTCTGAGATGTTTTTCTTAGGCCCAACATGATTCTTTCTACTTTAATTGTCTATTCCTGATCGAAGCTTCCTGCATCACTCAAAACGCAGATCAAATCATAAATACTATCAATTGGTTTCATCATCAAAATCCGAGATTCAACACATTAACCATAGTGTACCTCAATTTTCTTAATAAGTTTTTATTAATGATATTAAATCTATTTAGTTTTATGATTTTTTCTTATAGCTACGCAAATAAAAGTTTAGTAATCATATCCTTCTTACATATATCAATCATGTTTTAATGTATGAGTTAACTAAAAAAATAAGCACGTTGTCATAATCCTCATGGTGCTTATTTTTATGATATTAGCTTTATTAGATGATAATTATTTATGAAGTAAAATACTACTTGGAATGTAATATAAGTAATTTCACATTAAATAGTAAAAGATATTCATAACTTTTAGGAAGAATAGATAGATTGAAATTTTAAGAAATAACGGTAATAGTCTTGTGATAAATAATCGGACTCATTGTCCCATTATCCTAGGAAAAAAAAACCTTGATCCTTTACGGTGATACCTAAGATGTCACAAATTTTGTTATCTATGATAGATATATCATACCCTAAAACATAAATAGATAATTTATCATTTTTATTTATATATAAATTATTGTAAATATTTTGACTAATTTGTAGTAGATAAGTTCACTAATTTGAATAATAGAAAAGACATTTAAATTAGTGAATCATTGAATAATCTCCAATTCACCTAAATCCTCTAAGTCCACATATTTTTCTTTCTAAATAATCTCAAATTTAAACTAAATTTTATGACATATTCATAAGAATTAAGAAGGATAGTGTTATAGGTTTCGTTTATTTTCTTTTTCTAGGTGTCAAGGTGTCACGAGGACTATAATATTTATTACAAAAATAAGAATAAGAACAAACTTACAAGTTGAGAATAAGAGAAGGATTTAGAAATTATTTTTGTAGTCTTAGTCTTTTACTAAGTTAAGACCTTTTTTTTAATCATCAAGAAGAGTGACTAAGTTCTTAACTTGATTCTTAACCTTATAAAGGAAGGAGAGATAAAAATCCTAAGCTTCGTGTGAATAAAAAGTAAGAGAGAACTTTATGAGAAATTAGGAGGAAGGAGAAAGAGGGTTGTGGAGGAGGAGGTTTAGAGGGAGGAAGAAGAGGGTTAGCAGAGAGAGAGGCCAATTAGGGTGAGATAGAGGAGAGGAGAGGGGTTTGGAGGGGTTTATGGTGGTTCTACGCTAGACCTAAAACTATAGGACATGATAACGGGTCATCGGTGATAGTACTACCAGCTTGGGGATGCTACTACTATTGGATAGAATATTTTGGCGGTACTAGACCAATGGTTCTACCGTTGAGCCTCAAAATTTTTTTTCCGTATTCCTTTCCAATCAAACTCCTTTTTGTTTATCATGATCCAAGATACAATGCTACCTCAGAAAGAGAGAGTAGCGTCAGCACAAATCATAACCATGACCCCTACGGTAAACGAAATCACACACGCAAAGAAGCTACACACAACAAACACGATAGGTTCTACACGATGTACTGCACACATACACAAGTGGGAACTTATGCGACCTCTCTCCTACGTACTCTTGCTGCCCTGTGTGGATTGTAGCAGTTCTTTTGCCAAGGATGAAAATGTCTGAGCTGTATTCTGCATCTCCGATGTCCGCAATCCAATGGCCTGCAATAATCAGCCAAAACAACATACAGATTTATGACCATGGAACAATTTTCAAGCAGGTAATGCTTTTCCATAGTAGCATTTGTCCTCTTAATGCATCAGGAGAAAGCAGTCAATGTATTTTGTCAAAAGCAATGGAACAGCAAAATAGATGGTGAGAATGAGTCTTATGAAAAGATAGTGTGGTTCATTTGTACGCTTAATTTATTTATTGTCAAAGCAAAGCCCTCAATTTCAATGAATATATATTTTCAAGTCAGAATGGCCAAAATTTATGTTTGCTAATGTAACATTCAACTCCCTATATTTCATCTTAGTTTGTTTTACCGATAAACTCTATGATCCTACTTATATACTTATAGAGGAGGCTTAAGCACTAAATGTGCAGAAGTTTTGGGTATCAACTTAACCCAAGGAAATTCAATTTTGCAAATTGAACCTATATCAGTCCATCCTCAGGTTGATATGGGTCACAGACACGGGCATACATATGGCTGTATGTACTAAGGTACTAAAAAAGATAGAAAAATCTGCAAATAAATACTAATTTAGGATTCTGTCTCACTTATTCTTGGCAAATATTATCCATATTGATAACAATAAACTGATTTCAATCAAGAAAACAATAAAATACCAATCCATTTTGATCTAGCCGAGATCCATATGGATCTAGCATAGATCCGCATGAATCTAGGTTAGATACGTTTCATAATGATAATAATAAAGTGATTTCAATCTAGAAAAAAAATAAATACTAGATCCATTATATGGATCTATCTAGGCTAACATAAGACTGGTTATATTCAGATCTAGTGTAGATCCACAATGATCAACCCTAGTTCCTTATGGATGTGTCTTAGATCTACAAGAAATTCAGAAGAGATGTAAGAGATGCTCCTCCATTAGATCAACCCTGGTTATATTCACTTTCTAACTTGTTCCTCAGTTCTCCAGTTCACATTTTAAATTTTAGTTAACAATACAACA
Source organism: Musa balbisiana (assembly GCA_004837865.1). NCBI lineage: Eukaryota > Viridiplantae > Streptophyta > Magnoliopsida > Zingiberales > Musaceae > Musa > Musa balbisiana. Next base: position 15,630,185 of record CM017192.1, on the reverse strand, counting down.
CAATCCTAGGCAGTAGAAGTGTACAAGGCTTGCCTAGAAATTCAGTAGAACAAAAAGAACATGAGAAGGCTAGAATTTACTTTAGAACTGTTAGACCATTTAAATCATCTGATGGTAAACAGTAGAACTAAGCACCGTAATGAACATCATTATATGATTGTATTTCTTTTATTATACTTTCTTTTCTTAGCTTCTATGATACTAGAAATACAACTTATCATTGATTTGCATTGATCCTTGACTAATCATTTACGAGTACTTCATCCAATGATTTAAATCTCACCCGATATAGGTTTTAGCAACCTATCATACCAATATGATACCAGCATACCAGACAGATAAATGAGTGTACCCGCATCACCTAGTGTCATTCAATACAAATGATGGATAAATGAATGTAGCTGCATCTAGCTATATATTTTGATACCAGTAATTGGTTGAATCAGTATCTTTTGTTCTGTATCAACAGTGAGATTTGCAAACTTGACCTCATCAAAATTGAAGATACATTCTAAAGAGATAACAATAAAAAGTGGGACTTGAGAAAGGTGTTTATGATATGTAATATCAGAAATCATATCAAGATTTTCATGGAAGAAAAAAAGAAAGAAGAGAAATCTAAATCTCCATTGCTTTCTTGTTAGCTTTTCTTTCAAGGCTGACTTCATTGTTATCAATCCAATAAAGTTGACAAGGGAAAATGACACTCAAATTTGGGACAAGTTAATACCTTCAGCTTTATGACGTTCTCCCTCAATTTGCTCTCTGCCATCTTTACAGTATTTGACTCCTGCATCGAGGCAATGCATCATAAACTGTGAATGCTACAAAGCTCTGAAAAGAAAATAATAGTTTCCAAAACAAATGCTAGAGCTTCCTCAAAATAAAAGGTGTACAAACTACGAAAATATCAGGAAAAAGAATGGGCTCATTTAATTGCAAAAAACAAACAAGCATATCAAATTCAATAACTAAGATGACACAAATAAAACAATAAGAAATGTAGAAAACAATCCTGGGGCATCAGATTTTGAGCACACACGAACATTACAAAGTAGAAAGAAAGTGGATGTTATTGACAAGGACTCTGAAGTAATGTTTAAATCTGTCTGATATCAATTTCAATATATCAACATATACCACCCAATATCACTGAATAAACAAAAATTAAAAAGAAATTGTGTTATAACCAAAGTTGAACTGTATATTTGATACCATTACTGGGTCAGACTGCTACTTTATTAATCTTTGCCCTAAAGAAAACTAACAGAATCATGTAAAAGTTGACAATGATAACGATGATGACAATGACAATGAAGACAGGACGACAACAACAAAGATAATTAATCATTGGGGTGGGCGAAACAAAGAGAATCATAATAGATGATTTAGTGGAAAGACCTAGTTGTGATTATCTGGGTATGTAAATCTAGTAAAGAGAACAAGTTGATGCATTACGTAAAGCAAGTTTCATAAGCCCACAAAAACCTTCAAACAGTATCTAAACATCAGACTAAGCTATACCAGTTGCTGATTCTCTATTTACTGTTTCTATACAAGACACTGCTTTTGCCTAGCATGAGCGGAACTCTACTTGAAGACTGACAACACTTTGAGCAAAAGCGTACTGTTACGAACGGTCGTCGCACACCCGCAACAACTTCGCTCAACGAACCGTTTGTCACTTTTGCATGCTTGTATAGAGATATGACAGTATGTTTTGCCTTGGTTTTGTATGTTTTTGCTTGGAAAATATAAGCAACGACAGTTTGCAGCACTGCAGTGCTACCGCTCGCCGCGTCGGGCCGAACTGCCCCAAAATGGCTCCGTTTTCACGTGCCACGGCTTGTTTTCTGCACATCGCAGCTGCACGCGAAACGTCAGCTATCTTAGCACCCTGGAATCCCCCCGGTGGCACAGGGCTGGATGGGGCTTCAGTAAATTGTCGGGCGTTGAACAATCTTTACAAGTTTGCACGTTAACTTGACAGAAACTTGCCTTCGCGCCCGACACCCGGTGAGCAGTTGTTTGTAGACTTGCAACTGTTCGTTCTACCTTTTAAAGTCCTTGTTTTCTCATTCCTCTCTTTTCTCTCTTACACTTAAGGTGCTTGCTGAATTGCTTATAAAGCTTCCCTCTTCGCGAAACGTCGAGACTTGTCCGTCACTTGTTTTCAATCTAATCAACTTTCTGTTTTATAGATCCTTCGGGACCTATATGAGGTTGCAACTAGGCTGAACCTTTACGGATGCATATGTCGCAAGGGCGCCTCATGACTTAGACAATCCCAACTAAGTCCGAGGAGTTGGCGCAAGGGTGTTTCACGACTTAGGCAACTTCAGCTAAGTTTGTGGCTTTGCCACAAGGGTGCCTCACGACTTAGGCAATTCCAACTAAGTCCGTGACATTGTGATATCAGAGTAGGCAAGCAATTCGAGCAAGTAGCGAAGAAACTTAGCAATCTCGCCATAGCCAAGCATCGTGGCGAATCGAGCAAGGCAGGGCAAGTCGGACCTTTGCCCTAAGTAGCCGCAGGTGGGCTGCAAGTGTAAACTCGCTCTCATGTCATTGGAGCCGCTTTGAAGGATTGTGACAGCGAACTTGATGAGCAAGAAATTGGCCACTCTTCGCGAGTAGAGGAGGCGCAATCTAGAGCGTCAACTGGGAAGAAAAGCCATAAGGAGAGACTCACAACGATGGAAACCCGCCTGGATGTTCTTGAAGCGAGCTTGGAGGAACTCTACCAAGGCCAACGAAGGCTTCTTAGGGTAGAGAACTCGCAAGAAAAAGCTGAATCCCGAATCGACAAGGTTGAGGCCCTAGTCGATCGACTGACGAACGATACCAAAGACTTCATGCAACATTTGCACGAAGTTGTGGCAGAACTCACTTCCAGAGTGACAGCACTCACAAGGGCACTAAATGCGGGAGGGAGCAACACCCGCGTTGCGTCGCCACAAAACCTGAGGGCACTTGAGCCTCATTACTATAGAGGTGCTAGGGACGCAAAAGAGCTCGAGAATTTCTTATTTGATATGGAACAGTACTTTCGAGTTATAAGGTCCGATTCTGAAGATACCAAAGTTTCAATAGCAACCATGTATTTGAATAGGGATGCAAAACTTTGATGGCGAACCCGTTGGGAGAAGATCCAACAAGGTCGGTGTCGAGTGGACATATGGGAGGACTTGAAGCGGGAGTTAAGAACTCAGTTCTTACTCAAGTACACAAAGTTCGTCGCAAGGAGGAAGTTGAGACAACTCTGCCAAAGTACTTATATCCGAGAGTACGTGAAGCAATTCCCTGCACTGATGTTGGACATATAAGACATGTCCAAGAAGGATAAGCTATTCAGCTTCCTCGATGGCCTAAAACCATGAGCTCAACAAGAACTGCATCGAAGGAATGTCATCGATGTGATCGGGGCAATTGCGGCCGCAGAAAGACTCATCGACTTTGTTTCCTCAAAGGACTCGGGGAAAAGAAAATAATTTTCAAGAAACCTCCCTCCAAAATATTCTTGAGGGAAGGAGCCTGAAGACGAATAAAGGAAGAAGAGTTTCCACAAAGGGCCAAGCTCAAAAGGCAATGCCCCAAAACCTAGCGAATGCTTCTTGTGTGAAGGGTCGCACATGGCGAGGGAGTGCCCATAGAAATAGACACTCAATGCTTTAACAGCTTCAATCCACCCCCCCCAAATCAGACAAGGGCAAGGTCGTCGCTCTCAGTTCAAGCAGTTCAAAATCCAATAGCGACGATGGGTCGCAAGGTCCCCGAATGGGAGCAATGCGTTTGTTGAATACATTGCAGGGTCAAGTGGGGGAGAACATGAAGGCAAAGCCATTGAAAGTAAGGAGTAGCGAGCTGATGTATGTGGACATGAAGCTCAATGGCCAAACAACCCATGCAATGGTGGACACAAGCGCTACCCACAACTTTATTGTTGATCGAGAAGCAAAACGACTTAGGATGATCTTGGAGAAGAACCCAAGTCGGATGAAGACGGTGAACTCGAAGGACAAGCGAATCTCTGGGCTAGCAAAGGGAGTCCCCATTAAGATCGGAACATGAAGCGGGACCACAAACATGATGGCAGTGCCATTAGACGACTTCCAAGTGATTTTCGGAATGGAGTTTATACATGCGGCGAAGTTGGTGCTAATGCCGTTCCTAAACTCCCTATGTATGATTGGAGGTGACGACCCCTGTGCGGTTCTCGTCTCTCGGAGAGGAACTAGGGAACCCCAACAGATATCGGTATTACAACTGAAGAAAGGAGTACGAAAAGGCGAATTAACATTTGTGGCTGCTGTGAAACTAGAGCCACTTAATGAAGAGGCCATTCATGAACTTGCTATGGTGGCGAACGTTCTGAAGGAGTTCACAGACATTATGCCACCCGAGTTGCCGAAGACTCTACCACCATGTAAAGGCGTGGATCATCATATTGAGCTAGAGCCAGGAGTAAAGCTTTTAGCGAGACCACCCTACTGCATGTCCCCTCCAGAGTTGGCAAAGCTCAAAAAGCAATTAGATGAACTGCTAAGCGGTGGCCTTATCCGTAGTTCCAAAGCACCATTCGGAGTTCCTGTTCTCTTCCAAAAGAAACAAGATGGAAGCCTCCGACTATGCGTCGATTATCGAGCCCTCAATAAAGTGACGATGAAGAACAAGTATTCCATCCCACTTATCGCGAACTTGTTCGACCAATTGGGCAAAGCAAAGTTTGTGGTTGTCTACTTGGACGATATCGTCATCTACAACCAAACGTTCGAGGAGCACGTCGAGCACCTTTAGACAATTTTCAAGGTTCTTAGGGAGAACACTTTGTTCGTGAAAAGGAACAAGTGCTACTTTGCTCAGACAGAGATCTTATTCTTGGGGCATCGAATCGGTGATGGTTCCATTCGAATGGATAAATCAAAGGTGTAAGCTATTGCGGAATGGCAAACTCCAAAGGTGCCGGAGTTGAGATCCTTCCTTGGTTTCGTCAACTATTATTGGTGCTCATAGCTGGGTATTCGAAACACACAACTCCACTGACGGAGTTGTTGAAGAAGGAGCAACCTTGGAGATAGTCTGACAAATGTGAAGCGACATTCTAAGATCTAAAAGCTACTGTGTGGGAAGAACCGATGCTCAAATTTCCGGACTACGGGGAGCCCTTCGAAGTCCATACAGTTGCTTCAGACTTCGCTATTAGGAGAGTACTAATGCAGGAGGGTCATCTGGTAGCCTACGAGAGCCGCAAGCTCAACGAGACCGAGCAGCGGTATTCGGTGCACGAGAAGGAGATGACAGCGGTGGTCAATTGTCTATGAGTTTGGCGGCACTACCTTCTCGGATCGCGATTTGTGCTAAGGACAGACAACATTGCTTTGAGCTATTTCCAAACTCAGAAGAAACTCTCCCCAAAGCAAGCACGATGGCAAGAGTTCGTGGCTGAGTTTAATATGGCAATAGAGTACAAGCCTGAAAAAGTTAATGTCATGGCCGATGCATTGAGCCGGAAAGTGGAATAAGTAAATGCCATACAGTTGGAGGGCAGAGGCCAAGCAAGTTAGTTGCACTCCAACTTCCTTTCCAGGATCAAGGATGGATTGTATAGTGATCCCCAGGCAGTAACCCTGATACAACTAATTAAAGAAGGTAAGGCACAACGATTTTATGTCCAAGAGGGACTCGTCTACACCAAAGAAAATAGGGTTTGTCCCTCGAGTGGACAATTTGAGGCGCGAACTCCTGAAAGAGTGTCACGATTCCCTTTGGGCAGGGCATCCGGACATTCGCCGAACATTAGCTCTTGTGGAGACGGCCTTCTATTGGCCGAAGATGGGGATTGATGTGGAGGAATATGTTTGAACGTGCCTTACTTGCCAAAAAGACAAGGTGGAGCAGCGAAAGCCAATGGGACTGTTAGAGCCATTGCCTGTACTGTTAGAGCCAATGGGAACGTGCCTTACTTGCCTTACTTGCCAAAAAAAGACAAGGTGGAGCAGCGAAAGCCAATGGGACTGTTAGAGCCATTGCCCGTACCAGAAAGGTCGTGGGAGAGTATTTCACTAGACTTCATATCAAGCTTGCTAATAATAGGGGGACTCGGATCGTACTTGTGGTAGTCGATCGATTTTCAAAGTATGCAACTTTCATTACTACACCCCTACACTGTTCGGCAAAGGAGGCGGCCAAGCTGATGATGAAGAATGTGGTGAAGTATTGGGGAGTCTCACACAATATCATCAATGATCGAGACGCTTGATTCCTGGGACGGTTCTAGACCGAGCTATTCAAATTGTTGGGTTCTAAGTTATACTTCTCCATAAGCCTCCACCCCAGACGGATGGCCAAACCGAAAGGATAAACTCGCTCCTTGAATAATATCTTCCGTACTACGTGAGTGGCAACCAACAAGATTGGGTGAAGCTGTTGGACATAGCCCAATTCTCCTATAACTTGCAGTAGAGCTCTGCGTCCAACAAGAGCCCCTTCGAGATCAATTACAGGACAACAGTCGTCGACTCCTCATACCTTCACTATCGGGTATACTGGGAGTAGTCCGTCAATATATCACTTTGCAAAAGAATGACATCGAAATGCAGATATTGCTCGGGCCTACTTGGAGAAGACGACCAAAAAGATGAAGAAGTGAGCATACTTGGGAAGGTGACCACAAGAGTTCAAAGTCAGCAATTAGGTGTTGGTGAAGCTCTAACCAGCATCACTCCAATTCTTTAGGCACAAAGTACACAAAGGATTGGTGCGCAAGTATGAAGGGCCCTTCCCAATTATCAGTAGAGTAGGCAACGTCTCCTATAAGTTGCAGCTACCGACGTGGCTCAAAATTCATAATGTTTTTCTCGCCAACAACTTGAAAGCCTACTACTCAGATTTGCAAGATGCTTCCCGAAGTGTTCCAACTCGGCTATCCCTCACCAGAGCCTCTTACGAGAAGCAAGTTGAAACCATTTTAGCGGATCGTAAGATAAAGCTACCCAATGGAGTTGAGCAGACCGAGTACTTGGTGAAGTGACGAAAGCTTTCCCGAACCGAAGCCAGTTGGGAGCCCGAAGACACCCTACGACATGAAGAAACAGTCATCAACAATTACCAACAAGCGTCGACGAGGGCGTCGACAGTTTAAGCGGGGGAGAATGTCACGAACGATCGTCGCGCACCCGCAATAACTTCGTTCAATGAACCTTTCGTCGCTTTTGCATGCTTGTACAGAGATATGGCAGTATGTTTTACCTTGGTTTTGTGTGTTTTTGCTTGGAAAATGTAAGCAACGACAGTTCGCAGCGCTACAGTGCAACCACTCGTCGTGCCGGGCCGAACTGCCCCAAAATGGCTCCGTTTTTGCGTGCCATGGCTTATTTTCTGCACATCGCAGCTGCACACGAAACGTTAGCCATCTCAGCACCTTGGAACCCCCCGGGTGGCACAAGGCTGGATGGGGCTTTGGTATATTGTCGGGCGTTGAACAATCTTTACAAGTTCGCATGTTAACTTGATGGGAACTTGCCTTCGCGCCCGACACCCAGTGAGCAATTGTTTGTGGACTTGCAACTGTTCATTCTACCTTCTAAAGTCCTTATTTTCTCCTTCCTCTCTTTTCTTTCTTGCACTCAAGGTGCTTACTGAATTGCTTGTAAAGTTTCCCTCTTCGCTAGACGTCGGGACTTGTCCGTCACTCGTTTTTAATCTAATCAACTTTCTATTTTATGGATCCTTCGAGACCTGTACGAGGTTGTAGCTAGGCTAAACCTTTATGGACGCATATGTCGTAAGGGCGCCTCATGACTTAGGCAATCCCAACTAAGTCCAAGGAGTTGGCGCAAGGGTGCTTCACGACTTAGACAACTTCAGCTAAGTTCGTGACTTTGCCGCAAGGGTGCCTCACGACTTAGGCAATTCCAGCTAAGTCCGTGACAATACGGCAAAAGAGACTCATATGATCTCTACCGACGTCAAGCATCAAGCCAAGCTGCTTCCTTTACTCCAAAGCTAATAGCTGACTCACAAGGGATTAATTCTCTTGGGCGAACAACTGACTCAACAATTTGATCAATTCTCTTCTTTTGAGTGCTTTCACACCAGATTGAGAGTTTCAAGGAAGGAAGTACACTAACCGTAACCATAAGTACGGTTACGATTATTAACCGTAACCGTAAGTACACTAAGACGAAGAATATTAAAAGCTACTATGATATTGGTATTAGGTGTTAGAGCAGCACACAAACTGAATTGGAAGATATGTACTGGCCTTGCATCTAAAATACTGCAGCTTTTGAAACCTTGAGCATCATAAAGGAGAAAAAATAAAAACAATAAAGACCTACCTGAAATTGGTTCAAATTTCTGACATGTTCTTAATTCAGGAATAGGTCAAGATGGCAAGGTATGATGATGATCTTATTTAGAAACATATAAAAAAAATTTTAATTGTCAAAACTTATAGATGTGTTACTAACATTATAGGAAGGTAAAACCAAACAGGAAGTTTGAAGCAATTGAAATGTAAGTTCTAAATTTTAATTGTCAAAGTTTTGCAGTCATGTCCTGAACTTTAAATATCAAGGGTAAACAAATACACGAAGTTATTCATGGAGTGGGAGCACGGATGAATTTTACTCACGTCATTTGTTGCATATCCGTACTTTTGCTTGATCTTATCAACCGCACTAATATCCTTCTCCTCCTCATGTTTATCTTTTCTTGAGTTCATCTTTTCTTCTATATTCAACTTCAATTTTCCCACAGTTCCTATCCAAGCAAAATTTGAAAACTAAGTTAAGTTGAAATTAAAATTTACAAAATTGTCCCAAAAGAATCACTCATAATTAATAAAGTGAACATTTTGTACTGACCTTTGAGAGCATGGAGTTTCTTCCCTAACTTCTGCTTGTCCAAAACAGCCAAGTTCAAACCTTTGTGTTTTTCTTTGGTATCTTCAAGGTCAATATCATCTTGATGGATAGAAAAGACATGTTTCCATGTAAGCATGCTAAAACATAATAAGGTGAATAGAAATTATGGCAATTACCTATGTCCAGCTCAACATCTTCATTATTTACAACTGAGCTACACCTTGTCTCATCAGAATGTAACAAATTAACTGTTGAAAATAAAGCTGAGAGTTCTTCAGAAATACTTGAATCATCAGCATCATTTTCTTTGCTATGTTTTGTTTTGTTTCCTTTCAGATCTTTGACAACCATGCTAAATATTCCCTGGATAACATGATCTTTTTCATATAATGTAAACTCTATAGCCAACAAGATAAGTGGCACTTCAATATTTTACCTTTTTCCTCTCTTTTTGGGGATTCTTCATGCAAGAAGTCCCTTCTTGTGGGGCAAGACCCTCCATGTAAACATTGGTAATATACTCTAAATGCCTGATAATAACTAAAACAAAATTAGGTGGGTTCCCAAAGAAAGCTTGTAGAACCACAAAATTATTTTATTTGTAACACAGTAGAGTACTTGACTAATAAGATTTTTTCCCAATATAGAGAAGTCTCAAAAAGTTGTCTTATTACAAATGTGTTCGTTCAGTACTAGAAATACTTCAGGGTTGGTCTTTCCACCTACATGAAACCTTTTGGGTTAAGGGGAGGCCTTTCTTGTTCAAAGTTGTAGGACAGACTAGTACCAGTTTTCACAGCATTGGCTACATATTGAGAATGGGAAACTTTCTTCTAACCTTATTAAAACATTTGTTGATATCAATTCCATGCAAACAAAAAACTTATCGAATGCTACTAATAATATATGGGAACAAACTCAATGTACGAGTTTCCTGCCAATGTGGGGCTCTGGAATGGATGAATATATGCAATATTACCACTAGAAATAGAGAAGTTGTTTCCATGATTCAAACTCTAATCATAAAGGAGTAACCATGCTGTTGTACTAAGGCTTGCCCTCATCGACACTTATTTCTAATATGCATATGGACTTTAGTTTTAAAAGAAATTCTAAATATTAATATCCACAAGAGTATGATAACATCGAAGAAAGTATTTTTGAAAGAAAAAAGCAATGTAGTCAAGTTATAAGCTGCAGGAAAATAGCAACACTTGAAACATAATAACTAAATCAGCTTCATCAACAGCAAATGAAATAAGTTAAACTGTGTCCTCAGACAGATTGTCTAAATGTTTAATTTCAATAATGTACCTGTAGATTTCCCTATGAGATAAAACTGAAATAAAGAGCATTGCTTGATCTCCATTGACCTAAGCCACATGCAAAAACCTCAGCAACTTCCAGGAAAATGTTAATGAGTTAAATATCAAATTAAATAACAATTGTTCTCACCAGAAGAATTTCTCCTTCAGAGGAAACACAGAATATACTATTTGCATTTGGGGGTGATTTCAATGTTGGATAGGTTAATCCTCTCAGGGAAACCTCATTTAGAACAGCTAAATCTAGAAGGGATCTGAAATTTGACAATTTCTAATATCAGGTAAATGTGGTTAGACTGTTAGTTCAAACAAAGCAGATTGACCTAACCGAATGACAAGCAAAGTTCAAATTTAAACCTGCTACATTAATTTTTCTGCATCTGCCACCAACAAAATCAACTCACTAATTCTTATAAAGAAACAACATCTCCTAATCAGCAGATGGACATATCTAGTACACAAAGCTATAACTGGATTCATTATCAAATCAAAAGAAAAACTATAATATATTCTACAGAAGATAGGATCACCTTATCTCAATCTTGCCGCAGGAAAACACAAGTGCCAGTCCGACATCCAATGAAGAGCCATGGATAATTGATGCATAACAACAGCTGCCATCTAGTTTTTTCTTACTGTAAACCTTCTTAATCCCCTAAGATGATAAAAACCAAAGGGAATTTAGTCTTTTCTTGTACTTGCTCAAGGAACTGGAAGGGAAAAATATGTGAAATACCATCACCTGTAATACATGACTTAAAGCATACAGACGTATGGCATTTTCAGAGCAAATCAATACTAGTGGTTGCTTCTGCAGTAACTGTTTTGAATAACTTTGTTTGCTTGTATCCACAGAGTCTGATGTCCATACTCCATTTGGTGATGCATCTGTTTCATTTAAAGACTTGAGACAGCTATATATTATGTCATCCTGATGACTTTTCACATTTTATAAGTGACCATTTAAGGAAAAAAAAAAAAGATTACATTGACAAATAGCATTTGACTAAGGCATACCCAATATATGCATCAATAAAGCTTTACAGGTTTTCTTAGTCTTGACTGGATTAGCACTCAATGCATGCCCTGAATCCTCTTCAAGAGCCAAAACTGATGAATCCTCCATCCCTACCAACAATATGCTCTTCTCTGAGCCATTTTGGCCACCATTCACAAATTGCAAAGACATGATACCACTATAAACTTGGCCAGGTATTTGCTTTTGATATAAGATGGTGGCCCCTTCCATCTGGATTACTGATACCTGGAAGACAACATTTTCTTTGACATGCAAATATATAACATGATGCAGAAATAGAAAGGGACATAACTCCAAACATCCATGCAATTTTAGTTCTGTTCCTATGCGGTATGGCATGAATGAAGCTGAACTTTCTTGTGTGCAAGTGATACTCACATACCAATATAAAGATAAAATATTGAGACAATAAATATAGTTATATCATGTTAGTAAGCAAAGCGATCCTTGACTATAATTTTTGGTGCAACAGGAAAACATTTTTAGATATTAAAATGAGAAATGCTTTAAGGTAAAGTTTACAGAAAACCTAATTTTGTTTCTTCATGACCCTATATGCAATGACAACATAGAGTCTGTGTAAAGAATAATCTAAGTTCATTGTAAACAAGGATATATCCGGTGCACGACACTCCCAAGCTCCCAGTGCAGGGTCTAGGGAGTAGGGAGGGTCAATATTGTTGTTCTACCCCTGAAGTTTATACCTTTTTTCTCAATAATAAAATGAGACTTGTTAAGTTCCTCATAAATATCAAGGTCAACTTCATAAAAATATCAAAACTATACATTCTTTATGCGAGTTTCTTATGTACACTGTATAACCACATATGTTTTATTTATAATATAATCACTCCATTATCAATATTTGTATGTCAGCCCAGTGAGTACCTCACAAATTCAAAAAAAAATTTGTAAATTATGCAACCATAGATGAAAAGGATATTCATTAAAGATACTGACTTCCTACTTTGGTACTTGTATCTCTTTACACTTCCAATAGATTAGACTTGAGATCCATAAGCATGGAAATAGAATATCCTGATGGGTCATCAAATCCACTTTCTACAAAATTTTCTGATCATTAAGTCCTCGAAAAGAATCCTTAATAGCATAACTCCGGTAGACAGTCAAGATATCCTAATAGATTTTAATCATTATTGATGGAGATGAAAGTTCAGTCAAACAATAGTTTGCATTAACTTTTCTAACTAGTGCAAGCTATGCATGATTCTGATCTTCTAATTTAGTCATCCAGGTAAGAAATTGAACTAAAAATTAGCAAACTAGTTTAAAGTGATATTAAAAAAAGATGAAAACAACTAACTAAAAGATAAGAGGAATCTCAATTTCAATAGTTCAATAGTCCAGGAGTACTTACATATCCTTCATCCGTTCCCACAGCAAGAAGTTTAGAATCCATATTCATACTGATGGACATTATTGCTCCCTTGAGGTTGACATTATGAACTGTGTAGTTGTCACCTTGCTTTGCTGATTTTTCATTCAAAACATGTGCAAAGATTAAAGATGTTTCCAAATAGTCTACAGAAGAAATATCCAACTTCTAACAGAAGATTTTACTTCGTTAAATAGTTCATTCCAAACTCTGAAGCGAATCAATCAAAGCTCAAGTCCAGAAAATTGCTTGACATCCATTGACTAACAAGCATCCTTTACTAAATGCACAAGGTACTAATATAAGGCTAACAAACCTAGAAAGCTCCAGCTCTTGGTGTGAAATTCTAAATTTGATGACAAAAAAGTGCACAACTTTTACTATTCTAAATTTTCTTTACTATTTCATTGTATCGTTTTTTAACCAGAATAATTCCTTCTAGTATAATTATCCTTGTGGCATTGTTGTATTGTATTAAGAGGGTCAAATCTTATTGAAATGTTAGATCTATCAGTGTCTGGCTTTGTCCTTCAGTTGAAGAAAAAAGGAGCACTTGTTTACAAGGTTTATGCATGTACCTTGAAACAAGTAAACTGCAAGACGCTGTAAATTTCGCTTTGGTCTAGTTTGATGGAGGCAACATGAAGCTGACATGGTCCAATGCTGGCTTAACCACTAGAAGTGTCTTTACAATAATTGTCATGTATACTTTTAAATTGTGTTGCTGCGTTCCTTAGGGTCAAGGTAAAAAAAAGGAAGAGAGAAATTGTCTTATAAGAAGTAACAACAAATAGGAATACTTCTTGGTTGTCATATTGAATAAGATACAATTGTGTTTTGACAATCATAAAAAGAACGATGTAGCATGTATAAGAAGGAATACTTCTTATATGTTTTGACAATCATATAAGAAGTAACCACTAGAAGTGTCTTTACAATAATTGTCATGTATACTTTTAAATTGTGTTGCTGCGTTCCTTAGGGTCAAGGTAAAAAAAGGAAGAGAGAAATTGTCTTATAAGAAGTAACAACAAATAGGAATACTTCTTGGTTGTCATATTGAATAAGATACAATTGTGTTTTGACAATCATAAAAAGAACGATGTAGCATGTATTTGCACAGGAAGTCAGGTATGGGATGAAATAAGCAAGAAACGTAATTTTGCCCACAGATGGTGTTTACCCGTCCACCGCAGAGCGGCATGAGGACCAGCATTCAGGCGGTTCATGTGGAATACAGGGCTTACTGCTCGGTAAACCCTGTGAACCAAGTGTAAGGCCTGTTCAGGCACGGTAATAGGCCTAGACTGGGTGGTAAGCCCAGATCCTTTTTCATTTTTAAAATTTTAAAAATTAAAGAATGAACTTCATCAGTGGTTGAAAATCCCATTACCAGAAATACTGAAATAAGGTATTGAGAACTATGATAAGCCAAGTAATATTAAATTCTACATAAATAAGATACTGAAGATCAACCAAAGAGTAGATACCTCATATAAGTGATGATTAAGAGATCATATCCACCTTGATAAGTCAACACAATTAATATTAAGCTTTGTGTAATTTAGAATTTGAGATGATGTAGATCAGCCACGAGCTAACCAATACTTCTAAACTGAAACTACATGATTAAACCACTGAAGAAAGAAAGCCAAAAGATTTGCTTTCATGCAACATCATCAAGATCCAAGAGAATTACATGTCTAATAACATATGTTTAGTCAGCCTTACCATCATGTCCTTAAATGCTCAAATGAAGATATATTGGCTTTTTGGGACTCATTATATAGCATCTTAACAATACAAACCATGATTATGAAGAGAGAAATGAATGGCAAGTGTGTATATCCATTAATTAATGCATATTGAAACAAAATAACTCTATAGGTTGAATTTTTTACTGGATCAAACCAAACACCTATATGTTTCTAATCTAGATTTATATTTATTAAATCCTTGCTTAACTTTGTCTATTGCCACACTTTGCTAAAGGTTAGATGATATAATATGGCTGTATCACTAATTCCAGAATATTAATCTGCAAACTTTTAAACATCTTAAGTTTCATTAAGTTTCTCCTAATGTGAGCAAATGAACACCATAATTACATGTATCCACTTGAGGATTTTAATATCTCAATCTCATATGATGGAAAAGGTAATTGGCTAATAAACTTTCAATAGATAATTAAAGTATTACCTTGCAGAAACGAAAAAATGCTTTCTGAGGTTTCTTGCATTTTTTTGAAGATGAAAATGCGAATCTGCATAACCAACAAGCTTAATGCATAAACAAATTATCAGATGTATTAATACAGTTTATTTTATTTTTATCAATGCAAGCAGCTTACCAATCCACTTTGGTCGCCAGATACAAGGATGTGTGAAGAAACTTCAAAATGCAATGATGTAACTGGAGCAGTTGATGAAGCACAACTTTCATTAAACTGACATAAAAATGCAAATCAGAAGAGACTGTCAAATTGATCAACAAAAGTTCTCCAGGATCTAATACATATCCATATGCTGTAACAACTCGGATACATACTCCAATATAAAAATACCTGCTGCTCTATTGACAAAAGTGGAAACAAAAGGGGGCATGATGCATCCCAAAAGTTGATAGCTCCATCAACATGCCCAGTAACCAAAAGGTTTTTTGCCTTGGAAAAACCACTAAAGTGTGCAGAACTTCGACGACTTCCATCTTTTTCCTTCATATTAATTGAGAAGAGAGAGGAGTATTTGTTGGATAACAATATTTGGTCCTGCATAGCAACAGACTGTTGCAACAATCAAAAGATATTTATGATGACATATTAACAGAACAGAGAAATATAATCATTGAGGTGTACCTAATAACATATAACATACCTCTTCCACAGGACTTGATGGGCCTATGTACAGTTTGGCAGCAGTGATTCTAGAGTCACCAAATGGCAGTGTCACCATAAACTGCTTTGGAAGAGTTGGGGGTGATTTTGATTGACAGTGCAACAAATACTGTTCAATTGCTAAATCATCATAGAGACATAAGCAGCCTGATCTAAGCAAGAGAACCAGAGTATTCTGTTTGTTTTTGCTTTGGTTGCTGAAGCATGAAACTATTTCCATTCCTAAACAAGGTTCAGTCAATGGAAGCACCAACTTGATTGTTCTAGTTTGAGTGCTCTCATTAATAATAATGACCTGTACTTAAACAAAGAAAAAACATATTTGAGAGACCCTTTATGCTATTCAAATTTCACCTGTTAAAAGAATCCTTAACCAGCAGAAAAAACACAACAAAATTAGTTTAATAGGGAAAATGATTGGGTGTACATCCTGGAGCATACTGAGGAACAATTGTAGAAAAACTTTAAGGTTCTACATATGCAATGTACATAAAACAAGTTCACATAGATGTTTGAGCAAACAATCAGTATTCAATAAATATAGTTTTAACTTTTAAGTTTGTCATATCATATAATAAATTTCATAACATCTAAACCAAAGTAATATCCATCCTTGATTTCTACCCTTAAAAGTTGAAGTATTATAAAAAAGAATATATCCTATTTTACCAGGCATAGTTCCAAATTTTTATCCCTAAAACTACAAAAGAGCAAATTTCACGACTCAGTGAAACATTCTTTTCAAGGCAACCTCCAACTCTAATATATTTATATATTAATATATATGTAGAACACCACAATGGTCTCAAAAACCAACTATATATCAACTTTTGGAGTTGGCTTTTTGTGTTTTGCACTTAAAAATACAGTCCACTAAACATAAACACTGGTGAAAAAGGAACTCTGATTTCACAAGCTTCAGTCATGAGTCTAGTATTATATCAGTTGTCCAAATACCCCAATAGTCCACTATTTCTAAGAAATTCTGGAACCTGTCTGAGATTGATATATTCAAGAATCCAAAATGTTTGTCATGTGATAAGCAACAGAATATTGAAGACCAGAAAGTTTGTACCTGAAAGGAATGAGAAGATCCAGAATCACTGAACCCATTAACATACAAATGACCTGAACTTTCATCGTGGGCAAACCACCTTAAAGAAACTATAGGGACTTTGTCCATCTTATATCCTAGGTTGAGCTTAAGAAGAGGAACATTTTGAGAAGCATAAGAGTCCTTATGATTCCGTAGTGCTTCACTATTATGATCTAAAAATACTGGTATGGCCCAAAGAAAAATATCTCCGCTACTATATCCAACAACAACTTTACTTCCAAAGATACATGCCCAGGATGCTGATACCACAAACTTTGGTTCCTGCGATGAATGTTGTGCATTTCCACCAGCAACAAGCAATACTTTACTTTCTTGAATTCCCCATAAGCTAATAAGTCCATTTCTAAAGATAATAAGAACCCTGCTCAGAAAACAATACTGCAAAAAGTCAAAAGAATGCAAAAATTCCAATAACTGCATATCTTAAATGTAAATTTGGCCAATGAGGACACGATACATATAGTAGTTATCATCAAGTATTGCATACTCATATCGCTAGTCTTTCACAGAACTGTCAGATCACTTAGAACAGTTTTAAGTCCACAGCTTCAGCAGGAAAAGTACATAGTGACAAAAGATTTAAACAACATCATTACCAACATCTTGTGGCAGTAACTCATATATAAGACAGCTGGGATACCTACTTTCCTTCTCTTTAAATTCATATTTTCAGGAATCAAGAAGCAAGTGCAAACTAAATATCTTACTGAATAAGAGAAAAAAAATATGAAAAAGCCAAAGTATACAAGATTGAAAAACAACTATTACTATTATGATTATGGTTTAATGCTCTATGAAAATACATGATAAGCAAGAGATTTGCAATACATATTTGACAAGAAATCAAGCAATCTAGTTCAGGAAAAGATGTAACATTATCTGCAATACAAAGGTGACACAAGTATGCTTTCCTCTAAACACAAAAAGAGATGCCTATACAAAACTCTTCTGGATTTTCTACTTAATTGGGCATAGCAACATGCTCTAACAGACCAACATTTCCCAATTGTTGAATATATTTTGACTAAAATTTCTAGCTTCCATTTTACTTCATTCCTGACTAAGTTTTATTATCTCATAATATTTTACAGTTTATGTTGTATTTATTGGAACTATATGAAAAACTCATTACTTCAACAAAAATGTCCTTATCATTTGCTTACCCCTGAACTTCAGTTTTGATTGTGACATGAAACAACAAAGAAAAATAAACGAAAATGACACTTTATTATTTTGTAGTTTTACAAAAGTTGTTATTTTATTTTTGGTTTAATGACCTAGACTTTCTATTAATCATGTATAAGGTTTGGATTTTAATAAATCTTAGGTAAAAATTCAAAAACTGTATTTAGATGATCATAAGTATGAAGATGACCACTAAAACCCCAGAGTTTAAGTAATTCAAAGCAGGTAATCAAGAGGATACACATGTTGGAAACAGAAAGGTTCAGCAATTGGGTTGCCTAGCATCTAGGCACATGTCATTTAAAGATAACTTGTCTTGTATACTCTAAAGTCTAAATCCTGTTATTTGAGGCAAAAGATAGGTTTTTTGCCTATCCAGAATCCATTTTATTGATAAAATAAGAACACAAAAAAGGAAGAAATATAAAAGGAGGAAGAAACAAATTTAGAAGCCATAGGCTCTAAAGACTAATTTAGAGGGTCTGCACCAAATTTACGAATGTAACTAGTCAGCATTCGCATTGATTCACATGAAAGTTTGTAACAAATTATTAGTGATTTAAAAAGTGCTAGACGCCAAGGTCCAAAAACGCCCGAGGCGCTACGCGCTCGCCCGAGAGAAGCGAGGAGTTAAAATATAAAAATATATAATATAATTAATAAATATAATTTTTTAAATAAAATATGGTATTAAATTAAAAAATCTTACAAAATCACTATATCACATTAACAAAAAATCTCAAAATTCAAAACAATAACAATAATTTCAAATAAATAAAAATTAGCAGTATTAAAAATTAAAATAATATATTATTAATCTAAAATCATTTGATAAAAAATTTAATGCACGCACGGAAGACCCGCATCTGTGGTACCATGGCAGTCACTCCTTGAATCCATAGTCGTTCTTGTCGTCATGTTGTTCACCGAACTGGAGCTCCCAATAGCTCCTGATCATTCCTCTGTATGATTAAGTCCCTAGCGGGACTTCTCCTATCTGTGTCATATTGTCTCAAACTGTTCCATCATGATCCGCTGCACCATGTCACCTCCTGGTGACATCTCCATTGAATCTTGATCTTTATGGGATAAACTTGGACTCCGATCTCTTCATGTGTGGCCTCTACGAACACATCGCAGGGCCTCTACCACCTGCAATTGTGTTCACTCCTTTGGTAATCGACCTTTGTCCACTCACTCTCGGGTCACACTCGAACAAAACACAGGTCTAGGACAGTCCGTCGCCTAGCAGCTCTCGAAGTCCATTGACTTCATTAAAATTAGTACGCCATTGTCTGGATCCTAAGCCTTTGCCCCCCAATACAATCTTCGTGCACACCGCTTCCTTCGTGGCAACTCGAATGGCAACACTATGGCATATTCTTCAAGAGTATTCGTGCCAAGGCCTTTTGTCCCCAGCTTCGTCTTCGCAAGTTGAGTCGTCTTAGTTCCTCCATTAAATGCTTCGCCGAGATAAGAAGCATGTGTCTTGAAGCTCCCTTCGTCTTTGGCACAATGCATGATTAGTCCGCTCCATCAGAATGAGAGACCCATAGAATGACATAATCCCGCTCTTGCCTCTACAAGAGCTTATGTCCTTGACCTATATCTAAGGAAAGCTTCATGCCTTCGCTCTATATTTTATCTTCTATGTCAACTCCCTTTAGGTGGCTTGGGCACTTCACCAAATTCCACCCAAGTTTCTCCATCCATAGATTTGGATTGAGTTGATGGTGGCCCTCGTGCTCATCATTCCACGGGTCAGCCATCTGTTGAGTATGATCTTCACATCACTCCAAGTGTGCCTTCGTTTGGTATTACCTTGGGTCGCTTCCCTACTTGATCTCACAACGCGTCCACCAACGCATTACCCTTATGTGAGATCATGTGATGACTCCTCGTCACTTGATCCATTGAGTTTTGTCGAGTTGTTGTCTTGAGGTACCCCTCCTCAACATGTACAGCTCGTTGCACATGATTCTCCCTCTAAAGAACCGAGACTTGTCCCTCTTGGATATCTGTCCCATTGAAGTAACTTTTCTCTTTGCATCTTTCACTTGGACTTACTCCGTCTTGCTGAACGAACTGTGCATTATTCCGCCCCAGCGAATGCACTTGCTAGATTGTAACTCTTTACCAATATAGCCCTTGTTGCACCCCTCAAGGCCTAGCAACATGCTGAACTTGTTGCACACTTTAGCCTCCTACGGATGTATCCTTCCAAAGCCGAAGAGAATGTTCCAATGCTTCATGGTGCCGAGTTTTGGTCGCCTTGGGATGGCCACGGATAGTCCATCATCCACATACAAGCCCTTGCATGAGTATTATAACTATTATATCGAACACCCTTTTTATAGCTTTGTCCGTGACACAATGTGCAAAGGCAAAGGCGAAGACAATAGTATCAGTTACACCATTGGAAAGAATCGAGTCAGGCAATGAGACACCTTCTCAATCGTTTTCAGCAACCCACTCACTCCGTAGACATGACAGTGACATAGACAATAGTGCTTTGACCGAAAATGGCGGTGACACCAAGGAGTTGATGGTCCTATCTACTCAGTTTGAAGGTGGTGCATGGATCGAAAAGTTTTTTACGCATGCTACCCAAGATTCAGATCATAAAACTCGATAAGGTATTGGTTAGATTTATACATGAAAGGGGAAGGGGAAGGCGGACGATGATTTTAAACAGATACGATAGAGCCTATACGACATTAACACAGAGTAGAGTGCGTTGTATTCTCGACTATCATATTATGAAGGATCTTATGGCCAATAGCAATACATGATAGTTAGTCATTCTTCTCTGAGCAGCAATACGATGATCAATCTTATAATACAAAGCAACAGGTCAATGATTAATTAAAAGTTTCGACATTCTCCAACCACTACACCAATACATGCCATAATCATACTTGTCTTAGGAGCCGCCTTAGACACGTGTGGTTCATAATGACCAAACTACGACCATCACCAGATTGATGCACCAATGGCATATGATGTATTAGTATACTATCGTGGGATCAATTTCAAGATTGGGATCGATAAACATAACATATTAATATACATATTAGTAGGATCGAGGATCCCGATCCATCACTCGTGAAGTTCTATTGTTCATT
Organism: Musa balbisiana; assembly: GCA_004837865.1. Taxonomy (NCBI): domain Eukaryota; kingdom Viridiplantae; phylum Streptophyta; class Magnoliopsida; order Zingiberales; family Musaceae; genus Musa; species Musa balbisiana. Next base: position 15,609,238 of record CM017192.1, on the reverse strand, counting down.
TTGGTAATAGAACCAAATATATCCATCAATCGATCTATTTATTATAACTTCATTTAAATCTTAAAGTTTAACTCATAATCTAACAATTCAAATTATTTCTTTGTAGATAATTCAATATCAATCGAAGGATAGAATAGTACGTGCCATAAAACAACTCCTCAAAACCTAAAAAAGATATATGCCAATATTTCTTCCTAATTTAGAATATTTTTTATGAAATTGTACTAAATTTACATTTAGTTTTAACTTAACCGTAATCTAAGTTTTTTTTATTTTAAAGTAATTTTGGAGAGTTTTGGGGGGAATTTTGTGTGTCGTCGGCACACAATGCCGTGCCAACACTCAGCACACCGGTACGGGGTGGCACGTGTCATGCCACCGATTGGTCGACACGCCTGCTTGGACTAGTAAGTCGAGCCTTACTGAAGAGTAGAACCACAGTATAGCTTAACAAGAAAATCATCTATGACACTTCTGTTCTTGTAAAATCAGATCATTCCTAATTTTCCAAATAAGTCAGCAAAGAATAACTGACAAGTTGTCTCAAATAAGACTTCAACAAGCTAAGCTGAAACTCTCTCCAAGATTCCAACTATGTATATTTAGTCATGGAAAAAGAAACAATCTCCATCAGAACTTGACAGAAATAGAAAGAAGCACAGATGTTTTTTAGACTTCAATCATACATACATACTTCTTTTCTTTAAGCTTCTATTATCTATTTTTTGCTTGCATCTTCTTTCACCTTTGGGAAAAGATAGAAGATTATAAGAAACAAAGTAATACTTCTTGACCTAGGACTTCTAATTTAAGATAGGCAATGAAGCAGACTGCTACTTGGTGTCAGGATTACAATGTTTTCTTGAGCTTTAAGAAGTTAAACCATGACTCAGAAGGGGAAACTGGTGCCTATACATGGTTCATGTTTTAAGACCAGCTGAGACATGAAATGTAACACATATGTCAGATTAAATTGACCATTAGAACACTGGACATACTGTAGATGCTTAAATCAGTGTTTAGAGATCCAGATAATGTGTCAAATAATTCAACATATATGTCAAACAGCATTTTAAGAACACTGGACATTTACAAAATCAATTTAAAACTTCAACATATATGTCAAATAATTCTTCCTGATAATGTGTACTGCAAAATGTATGATTTCATCACACAAAACCATCAGAATCTAGAACCATCAGATATAATATGCGTTGAAAGAAAAAAATGGGGAGACAAACAGAGAGGGAGTGTGAGAGAGAATGCAGAAACTTACCTCTTGCTTTCAGCCATAGGCTGTGGAGAAGAAAATATGACAGCAGTATCACTGTCTGCTTCAGTTTGTGTGCCTAATATAATAACATTCCAAATTATGCAATAAGTTCATGTGCAAGTACAAATTACGGGTGGCTAGAAAATTTACTTCACAATAAAAATATGCAAAGTGAAATTTAAACTCTTTTTTATTAGATCGCTGATGTCAAAAAAATCCATGTGATGATTTAAATTGTTTGACATAGTAAGATGATTTGATCACATAAGCAAACCAATTCATCTAATATGTGAGAATCTAAATCCATGATGACAAAAAACATTAAATACTAAAGAAAATTAGTCAAATTTTGCAGCATGAACAAAGACTCAAATTGGATTAAAAATATTGGATATACAACCCCTCCTTTTGTTATTTTACACTAGATTACATACAATTATGCAAAGATCAAGAAACAATTATAGACGTACATTAATTTTTTATAGTATTTCTCATGTGACAAGAACAAGGATATTTAACAGTTTAGGATGCAAAGCAGGTTGACAGAAAGGAGATAAATTTAAAAAAAGAGAAAAAATGATAATATTGTTTATGCTACCCAAATGTTCCATATCAATAAAATAATAATCATAAACTTGAACACATGAAATGAATGAACTACAATTGGTAAATTATGCATTCCCAATTTGGCCATTTCTGTAGTAATTTTTCTAGTGCATATTTAAGAAAAATGAATTCTTATATCAAATATAAGCTAATATTTCTGATTGATTTATTTCCATGTGCAAGATCCACTATAAGAAGTACAGTGTGATTTTAAAGCATCATCTCTTAGACAACATTGAAATAAGAAAAGAAAAAAATGAACATCAACTAACAATAGAAAAGGAAAATATAGTGGGATGAGTCATACCACAGGACTCTGATGGAGGAATTTTATATGGCATCTTAACCAAACACTGTAATGTATCATCGAGCTTCAGAACAGTCACATTTCCAAGGCAGTCCCCAACATAACTAGATAAGTAGCAGCTTAAATATTTAAGTCAACAAAAATAAAATAGACCATTACCTCTTTCAGCAACAGAATATAAAAGATGGCTACTTACATGTAGAAACTTTGTTGCACCACAACAAAAGAGGTAATTTCTTCATTGAAAATGTGCACATGTGTTACTTGTTTCTTATCAATGTTCCACACCTAAAAAATGATGGAATGTTTCAACAAGATAAACACAAACTTGAAATCTTAAAAAACTTATTCCAACATTAGGATGATTGTAGTTTTTTTTTTATATAAGAAACCATTTCATTAATTCACTAAAGGTGGACCAATATCCAAGTACAAGTTATGGTTGAAATCGGATCCCCAGGAGATAGCCACCTCCTGGGTTCTAGCAAAAAAGCAAGCTTATGTGCTATCACATTCACATTTCTCCTAATGTGACAAAACTTCACATGACTGAAACTCATCAGGATGATTGTAGTTGGAAGTGCACAAGTTAAATAAAAAGGAAGGTGTGGCAATCCATGCTAATCAAGACAACAAAATCAGAAGAAAATAAAAAAGTTCAAAGAGGATACACTTAGTTCAATGACAAACAAGAAGTTCCAAAGTTCAATCTACCAACAAGGCAAACAGATTTTATGGTGTGACCAGTAACAAAAATGTAGTACTAACAGATGCATATGAACCCTTTGCTGATTTGGATTCACCTAATTAGTTCATTGAGGTCAACGAATATATTGATTACCATAATCATGGTTGGTTAGCATCAATTTAAAAAGTTGTTGCAGATAATAATAAATATAGACAATGATGCATGGTAACCATAGTTTTCTATATGCCTAAAACTAAAAATGGGTAGTGCAGCTGCACAAAGTTGGCATCAATAAATTTTATTTATCTAGATTCAGATCTAAAGATCAGAGATCTCTCACCAATGTAGTGAACAAGAATTTCAAGTACTTGCCTCAATATGATTGTGACTAGTCACATTTAAAAGGATGCCTTGATTCTCCATGAACTGCAAAAAATACAGCCAAAATTAAGTCAACCCAAAATTATTAGCCAAAGAAAGCCATATGACATGTCAACAGGCATAGAGGGCAACTATTGTATATCAACTGCCAATTTAGATTCAAACTAATGGCCAGTTACTAAAAATTATCATTGACAATGATGTATGCAAGATATTAGCTAGCTAAAGCTGCAGTATTAATGATAGCATACAGTAAAGGCCTTATATTATCATATACTATTTAACATATAAAGACTGAACATACCGAAACAAGATGTAGCCAAATAATTACAATAAAATACTTTTACGCATGAAAAAGGTCAACAATGTGGAAAGCTAATAATTTTCTTCTCATTTCACCAAAACTCAACAATTTCATTTCTATCTAAGAAAAAATTTCCTTAAAATATGAATTTTCAAAATTTGCAGGTTTGTATCTTAAATTCTAGTATAACATACAGATTTTTTCGTGTTTTCCGAAATCTTTTTCAGAAAATATTACATAATATAAAGAAAGTATGTATACATTATAAACATGTACACTAACATATAGAACATGTGAAACTTGTTTTATAATATAATGCATCAATTTATAGTCTCTTTCAGATATCTTATACAAAAATTAGCAGTTCAGAATTCATTTTGCTGCTCCTGTTTGTTTCCTGTTGCACCACTCCTTTATTATTATGATATTATAGCTTAATAATCATATCACGTTTATATTTTTTTTTGTTTTTTCAAAAAGCAACATTAGTCTTGCTATCAAGAATTAAAGACTTATCAAAACTTATTAAAAGAAATCTCAATAAATTATATGTTATCATGTTCAACAGCCTTTACCAAGGACCACATACAAGATACAAGCATGTAGGTCACAAGAATCAATAATCTCACATCCAAACTATCTTCGGCATCTATTAGTACCACAAAATTTTCAAGACCCTTCCACTGTTTCGAGAAATAAGTCTACATAACCAAGAAAGATTAGCATCGGAAGATCAGGAACCCTCGTAAGAAGTCAAAAATCATGATACATCACAGTGAAGCGAGGGGGTGGGCTTGGGGGGGTTCAAGAACCTGCAAGAACTTGGAGGGGGAGGCGGCCTCCGACTGAAGAAGAGCTTGGCTGCTGTCTTTCCCGAGCAACTTGATGACCCCATTCCTACAAACATCAACACGAACACATCAAGCAAGAATCGATGCCGGCTTCTTGATCCGAAGCAAAAAAGTGCAGAGGAGGGATGAGAGGAAGAGCGTGGGGCGCTCCGACGAGCCTCTCTTCTCCTCCTAACCTGGTGGATATGGCGAGGATGTGCTGAATGGGGTCGTAGGCCAGAGAGGAGGATTCGGGCGGGACGCCATAGTGGAAGACGAGGCGCGGCCTCACCTCCTCCGCCTTCAGACCGTTGATGCCGCCGCCTCCATTGTGCTGTAATTTTGGAAACACCCCTTAATTGATTCCAAAATATTAATTTATTAATTTATTCTTCTATCTATTTTATTATAAAAAACATCATCAGCATCTTACCCGTCCACGTGTCCCTTATTTTAGATTTCGAGTTGTTTACAAGTGACAGGCATATCACGAGATAAATATATGCAAAATAAAGATGATTTCGGTGCCTAACGCTTACGGGTAGGATTGTTATTAGGTCAGATTCATCAAGGATTCACATCTGTTGCGTCTTATAACTCCAAAATAATAATTCATATTGATTCAAGATAGATATCGGACATATACTCGTTGCTAAAAATCGATCCGAGAACCCTACATTTAATTCAATCATTCTTCTTCGATCCCGTGTATTTTAAATGTGGGAGTAGATGAGAGAAGAACACGTAGACTAAAGCATACGCAACATCTTCACCCTTCTCTCGCGCGATTCCAACCCCGCCGCCCCATGTGAGTGGGCTCCATCTATTTTATTGTGGGGTCCATGACTCGTCAAGATACTTGGTCGCCACGCAATGACGTTTAGTTACGTCCGACACAAGAAGTCGCCCCTCCTCGCCCGTATCAGAAAACTTTAGTGACCACATCTTTGACCACCACGTCACTTAAATACATGGTCGGCGAATCCGGTAGTCTCTCTGGGTCTGGCCCACCACAACGCAAGTGTCCTCCACGAGGATGATAATTACAGGCAAACTTGGAATGGATCCTCAACCTGCTTCACTGTGTACCAAAACCGTCAGTCCCTCTATATTAATCTCCGCCAATAAATTAAGGATTCGCTTCAAGATCGAAGTACCGGCCAATCTAAAAAGATCATATAGATTTAATCTTGTGGATAAAAGACGTTTTAAGTTTGGCAGATAGCTCACTGTATCCTAAAACCCAAGGCACGGGCATTGATGAGATCCACGTGACCGCATCAACGCCAAAAGCCACACCAAGTTCTAATGTTACGAAGTTTGTCTTGTTATGTGCTGAAGCGTTACTATATATTATGTTAATCTGGAACTCCCGGAATCTTCTATGAAGAACAATGTTGAGCTTTGGCAGTTCTCAGTGCTATTTCTTCAAGAGAAGCGAGTAATAATAATAGTAATGATCAATGTTGTGACTTGCGACCAATAACAGAAACTGTATAGAATCCTTGTCTGCAATCTATCTATCTATCTTCTAAAAAGAAGATGAATCATCACAAAAGAAGAAACAACAGGGATCGAAGAAGCAGAAGCAGAGGTTGCAGATGAAGTTGGCAGGATTACCTTTCTGGTGGCTTTCTCCACAAGCTTCTTCACGAACATGGCCGAGGGGTCGTCCTTCTTCCTCCAACACGAAAGAACAGGAGAAGGAAAGAGAGGATTTAAGATCGACGGAGGCCTTCTTCCTTATTCTGCAACGAGAGAAGGGAGGAAAGGTAAGAGGAGAAGCGATGGGGAGAGTTTGGAGCAGTTGCGAGACCATATAAATAAAAAGAGATGGGAAAGCGGACAAGGGAACGTGGCGTTGCTCCATACGATCAGAGTGATCCGTTTTGTGGACACCATCAGATACTTCGCCATGAACACTAATGTACCGACGGTGGCCAATAGCTAGGCGACGCGTGCCAGAATCCTCCAATGCAAATCGAAGCTCACCATGGTCTTTAAATTGTAATAATAATTAATAATATAAAAATAATGATGATGATGATCGTCATCATCATAACAGAATAGGTTTATTTCTACGGCCGTGTTTTGTTTCCACATCGTCAACCGATTGCCGCCGCGGTGCGGTGCGGTGGTTCTCTCTGCTCCATCTCCGACCGATTGCGCCGCTCGACATCGGACGTTTTGGAAGACCGCTTTGCGGTCAGATTTGAAGCGTTCTTTCATTTTAGTGAGGAGATTTCGTTGTTTGTTGGCACATCTTACTTGAGTTACTTTGGGCAAGATCTATGGATGAATCTTTGGGTTGGGTTCTGGTGATTGAGGACTTCGTTGAAAGTGTCTGTTCCCCGATGAGTCTTTTTTCTTTCTTCAAAAGGTCACAACTTCAGTCTCAAATGAGACAAGAATCGAGGGTACACCCTGTTCTTCTTGATTCTAACATGGAGGGTACACCCGTCACAAACATGTCTTTACAACCCTTATTCGACCACTGGATTTGCTATTCATGCATCAGGTTTGATAATTTTGAGAAATCATTTGGACATCTGGTTGTCCATGAATGGTACATCTCATTTTTGTTAAGTGTTGATTGAGATGGATGTAAAATTAGTGTTGTTTATTTATTATTTATTTCTGCATTGATAGTAAATCTAATGGTTCATAGAATCCAACTGTTTAATCAGGGTGGCATTGGTGATTAAGTTTACGATGGTGGTGTAGAATCCCCTTGTAACCCCAAGCATTTTTTTAATCAATGTGACCCATAAAGATTATTACCAAAGATGTATATGTTCAATACCTAGGCAGTCTGAGGATCTTCTAGCTGATTAGCTTTTGTATAAACTGTTGAGCACTAGATATTGTTTTGTCCAATTCAGAGTTCTCTTAGCTTGGAAAAAAGATCTGTTTGAGTTATTTCTGTTTTCTTGTGAATAAATAGAGTCCTTGATTAAGGACTACTGTTATAATTTCTGGCAGAGTACAATCTTATGCCAAGCCGGTCAATGTGGCCATTCGGTACAGATTGGCATAGTGCATTCTGATATATACTCGTGTGATGATAAGTTTCGACCCATGTTGACACATGGTAGTTGTCATGATCAGCAGAATAGTGCTTAACAATATCTCCAGTTGCCCAAGAGATGTTTCTTGAAAGGGTTATGACAAGATCAGAAGTTCTTATTTGGGGCTTCTAGTACAATACTAGCACAGGTTGAAAATGTCTTTTTTTCCATTTTAACAGAGTACTTTATATTGTATTTTGCATCTTATGCAAGATGAAGTGGTATTTTATACGAATGGAAGCATATCTGATAACAATTATACTCCTGCAGGATACTTACCTTGTGGCAAGTACATTGAAGTTTCACCTTTGGTTTCTGGATTCCCACAATGCCACTGGTGTTTATAAAAAGGAAAAGAAGAAACTATTCCTTGATGATTTTGCTTCAAGTTTTCTGCTACTGATTCTTCACCACCAAACTTGGGTGATTTCTGGTCTACTTGGTCTTCCAACTGTTTAGCTTGTTTCCTACTCATGATTGTGTAATATTTCCTGTACATTTGAATCTTTCAAGATTTGAGTCCATTAGCAGCATAAGCCTGAAAGAGTTGCAAGGTCTGACTCCATCAGCTGCAGTGGATAATTAGGTCACAAATTCTGAACACTTCGGCGCAAACCGTTTCTAGTCTTCAGGTGTTCATCCTTCATTTTCCAGAGCAAGGGTCTGATAATTCAAGGACTTTCTCAATGGAATTTAGTGATGAAGAAGCTTCCTTCTTTGCTTTAACTGCAAGATTTGATTCTCAGAGGAAAATGTCGGAATGTAAATACATGGCAAAATTTGGGTGTATCATAGGGTTGCTATATATCCATCCTTTAGCATATATCTTTTCTTTGGAATTATTTGGTTGGCCTTGGTCAATGCCCAAAGTTGTAAGATTCTAGTTTCTCATGATGTAGTTTCATGGGTTTTACAGTACTTGTCCTCCTGTTTTAGGGTCATCAAGCGCCACCTAATGATGACAGATTATGCTTGATAATCATAGTAGATAGTAAGTGCAGTTAGTCTTTTTCTTGTTTGTGTTTCTATCTGTGTTTTATAATTATTTATAGTTCGTGGTGAGAAACTTGACTCTTCTCTGAAGAGCTTTGGCTAATGGATACCAAAAATTATGGGGATGTTAGCTTATTGTTGATGTGTCTAAGATATAACCTTTGGGTTGAGAATCTTGCAAATTTCGAATGGTTTCTTGTGACTATATTCTGATCTATGGTATGAGATGGAGTGGGAGGACATTTCATTTTATATTTTTTAACTATCAGTTACTCTTCTTGCTCATCATCATAATGAATAATTTGATATAACTTCACGATAAACTTATCTTTAACAATTTATTATTTGACTAAAGTTTCGTTTAGTTTTTGCCTGCAACATCAACTGTGAAAGTTACTTGTTTGTTAATCCTACAAACAAGTAACTTTTGATGTGGAAATGATGTGTCAATATTGTAATATTATCACTACCTTGCATAATTGTTGCATAATAAATGCAGAACATGTCACAATTATTCAGTGGTGAGTTTATTCCATCTTAGCACAATGGCCAAAGTTTGCATGTTGGCTATTCAATTGTGGCAACTATAACAAAAGATATACCACCCCTTGGTTCATGGCTCTGCTATCTATCTCTGTCTCTCCATCCTTGAAATAAGGGAAGATGAACCCACCTTTCCAAGTCTGCAAGTACAAGTAGTTCAAGCGTTCAAGCTCTATAGTGAACGAGATTGCTGAAATATGGCGGTCAAACGCTTGTGAAGCTGTCCCTTGTCTCTTCCATACACAACCAGGAAATGTTTCTTATTCCCCTTCTCCTGCCAGCCAAACTCTTCAAGGAGAAGACCAAGTTGGTACGTGACAGAGTTGATGGTGTTTGAGGTGGTTCATTCCTTGAATGATAAGCCAAAGACTCCACTATGCTCATGTGACTTAATCCCACTCGACACGGTTTGTCCACTCTACGCAACGTTTCTACAACGTCCAATTCTCTGAGCCAGCCCTGCACTTCATCTTCTTGTCACCACTTGTGGCTATATAAAGGAAAACAATCTCCGCATCTCTTCATTGTCCATGTCTCTGTCCATCCATGATGCCTCAGGCTTCGTTCCATGTCCTGTTTATTTGGTCTCTCGTTGTTGCGTCCAGTGCCTTGTCGTCGGCTGGGTCGAGCTTGAGGCAGGAGCTCGACCGTGTCGTCGGGCTCCCCGGTCAGCCTCCGGTCGGGTTCCGCCAGTATGCAGGGTATGTCACCATAGACGAGGGTCTCGGAAAGGCTCTCTTCTACTGGTTCTTTGAGGCCACACACAGACCTGCCGAGAAGCCACTCCTGCTGTGGCTCAATGGAGGTATTGTATGCTGACACTTTCAGTTGGCTGATTGGGATTGCCTCAAGTTCATGGCGTGGCTGTGTGGGCGTTGCAGGGCCTGGTTGTTCTTCAATTGGCTTTGGAGAAGCACAAGAGATTGGGCCATTTCTTGTGAAAAAGGATGTACCTGAGCTAGAACTCAACGAGTATGCTTGGAACAAAGGCATGGCCTCCAACCCTGTCACTGTAATCAGCCGATGCTTCAGAGAGCAATCTCAAGAGTCGGGTTGAATTGCTTTCTTGTTTCATTTGTAATGCAGCTGCCAATTTATTGTTCTTGGAGGCACCAGCAGGGGTTGGGTTCTCTTACTCGAACATCACTGATGTGCAAGGTGACAATGCCACAGGTATGATGTTCTTCATCTTCATCTTCACATGTAACGGTGGTGCAAACCACTCTATAAAAAGTCTAACCTTTTCTTTCTTGCTTGAAGCATTTGGTTCCTACTCGTTCCTGGTCAAATGGTTCCAGAGATTCCCTCAGTACAGATTAAATGAATTTTACATAGCTGGGGAGAGTTATGCAGGTACTAAAAATTATTATCTGATGTTGTCTGATTTCTTTTTGTAACTATTTTATCTATCATTGTTCTGATTTTCTCTCCTAAAGGGCATTATGTACCTCAACTTGCAAATGTGATCTTGGAGCAGAACATGAAAGCTAAGAAGGAGGACCATATAAACCTGAAAGGCCTCGTGGTATTATTGGCAGAGTGCCACACCATTGTTCTCTTTCTTCTACATCTGAAGCTGAATCAATTATAACTTGTAACAACTGATGGAGCTGCAGATTGGAAATGCTGTGATGGATTCCGAGACGGACATCAGAGGAATGGTGGATTATGCATGGGATCATGCTTTGATCTCAGACAGAGTTTACCACAACATCAAAACAAGCTGCAATTTTAGTGCAGTGGTGCCAACTCAAGAATGCAGCGAAGCTCTCCAACAATATTATGAAGTTTATCAGATCATCGACATGTACAGCTTGTACACACCGCGCTGCGAAAGTGGATACCCCAAGTTTTCGTCTTCGGTGGCGCAGGGTGAAGAAAGTTTGATATCTATCTCAAAATTTGTAAGAGAATCTGAGTTGCTGAGTAATTGACCTTGCAAACTATGAGTGGAGTAGAAGCTATTGTGTTTCTTTTCTTCTTTTTTTTTTTTCTCATTTTTTTTGCATTTCTGATGGTAGGAGGATTTGTTGAAGATACCAATGGGCTATGATCCATGTTTACAAACCTATGCAACGGTGTACTTCAATCGTCCAGATGTTCAAAAAGCTTTGCATGCCAATGTCACAAGACTATCACATCCTTGGTCTCTTTGCAGGTAATAAGCTAATATGTTTGCATAAGCTATTACATATTTTTGTAGTCAACGTAAAATCACTTTTTACCTCTAAATTTCTTGTGTGTATCAGCTCATCTGTTGTTAGGGCTTGGAGTGATTCTGACAGATCAGTTCTTCCAATTATCCGTAAATTTATCCATGCTGGGCTCCGAATGTGGGTGTTCAGGTGAAATTTTATGTAATAATAGTGTTAAAAAGCCCTTCTTTATCTTATTTATGTTCTATATCTTATTCACAATTATGCAATATCTTGTTTAGCTGCTTCAGGACAAAACTGTCATGAAAAGAAGATGCATAGATGTTTTTTTATATATAATTTATCAATTTCTGATCATTTAGTAAATGCTACATTCTTTATGAGCATAAAGCTTTCAAGGATCTTTCTTGTCAGTGGCACTTTTGACACTACATCTATTCTAACATTTAGACATGAAAGGAAAAAACTTCCAATATTGTGCATTCAATGTTTTCTACTAGAAAGCCTTTTTCTTAAAAAAAAAAAAGAAATGTTTTTTTTTCCAGTGGAAATCATTAGATAAAAAATGCTTTAATCTTCCTACGAAAAACTTGTTTCTTATGGATTTATACTTGTGTGCACTTCTTTGTACTTCTACTACAATGTTCTTCGTAGATTACTGAATTATGACATCTTCGTATTACTAGTTTAGCACATTACTTGAAATCAAACTAATGCTGAATTCTGAATGAGATCACTGACCGTGGTTTTCCAATGCAAACAGTGGTGATACTGATGCTAGGGTTCCAGTGACCTCCACAAGATACACACTAAACAAGCTAGGACTGAGCATAACTGAGGACTGGTCCCCCTGGTATAGCCACAAACAGGTAATTGATGGCCTTTCTCTCTTGTCAGATCTCAGACGGTCAACTGTTTGACTAATCTCTGTAAACTATATGTTCTGTAGGTGGGAGGGTGGACCATAATCTATGAAGGGTTGACTTTTGTTACAGTTAGGGTGGCTGGACACCAAGTCCCCACATTTGCCCCAAGGCAATCTCTGCAAATTGTTGAGCACTTCTTAGCCAACAAGAAACTGCCCTCATTCCCTTTTTAACGAAGGAAATCTTTAGAAACGTTTTTACTATTTGTAAGTTAACTTCTTGTTGTGAACCTAAGAAATGTTTTTTTTCTTTTTTTTCTGTGATCTAAATAAACAGGTGCTTTCTGCAATTTGTTTAGTACAGCATATCTTTGCCATGCCATTTTTCTTCTTTGATAATGTGTTGTATATGACCTAATCATTGATTAATGATACTGATATGATTTAGTATGGCCAACTCCCTTGGATCATTTTCATTTTTGTTGAGGTTCTACATAAACACAGATAGCATATCAAACTTAAATTTTGGAGCAGAATAGTGTGGTATGTGACTGCTAATCCACTGGCAAAAGAAGGTTTAAATAGTTATATATATATATATATATATCCTCTTTGATTCTATAGTTAAAAGAGACCTGGTGCCACGTATCGGAGACAGGATAATTAACCATCTCACTGGATGGTTAATTACAATATTTTTGAATAGCATCTCAACCTAAATATTACAAACTTATATAAAACATTGTAAGTGATGAACTAAGACTCAAAAAATAATGCAAAGTAATTTGTCATCATTTGTAGGATTCCAAATATATATTCTTATTGATTTAAAAATTAAAATATGTAAAAAAAGAATTGAATTATATATCATACCTGTCTTTGAACAGAATTATAATGTGTTTTTACCACATGTACAAAAACAATGTAATTGAAAAACAACTCCTCAACTTACAATATAAACTAACTTATTACCCTTGGTAGAGTTTTAAATGTATGTTATTATTAATCTGAAAAAAGGACAAAAATAACTTAACTTCTAGATCGGTTATAATATTTTTAAATAAGATTTTAGTATTTCTGGTATCTCTATAAAAATACTACAGACCTTTATAATGTCAAAGATGATGACTTTTTAGGATATCTTGTTAGGGTTACTTTTGATACTAACGAAAATCGTAGTGGTGTAGGGGGATAAAAAAAAAAAAAGAAGGGGCACCTCATTTAAAAAAATAAAAAAAGTTTTCTATTGCCAGTCCTCTTTTACTATTTATAATTTTATTTTAATAATTTTTAATATTTCAAAGATATCCTTTGATATTCTCAAGTTATCACTTAATTTTAATAATTGTTAGGGATGCAGTTAGGTTCCAACATTAACGGATGATTACCAGATAAATTGAGTTTTATGAAATAAGGATAATTGATGAGTTATGGAAATAAGAGTATGATTAATAATTGAGAGAGTGTCTTTAATAAAATATAATTTTATTATTATTTTTAAGTAATTGTATGAAGCTGTTAATAGTAAAAAATTATTGAATCTCGGATTTTGATGATGAAATCAATTGATAGTGTTTATGATTTAATTTACATTTTGAGTGACGCAAGAAGCTTCAATCAGGGAGAGATAATTAAAAGCAGGAAGAATCATATTGGGCCGGAGAAAAACATATCAGAGGATTAGACGTCGAGCCGGAGGATTGGTCGACGTATCGATAGAAGGCTTCAGGCCATGGGTTTGGGCATTGGGTCAAGAAGAGCAAAAATTACGTTAAGGAAATCAGAGTTGCGGAGGTCAACTAGCCAATTGGACAATAGGCCGCAAGAGAAGACGATGCGCCGAAGATTCGGACAAAGTGTCGATTAACCATCGCACTATTAACAACATTTGATTTGCTTTATAATAATTGTCTAGATCGAAGTAGATTTTAAATATGTATGATTAACTATAATAGCGATTAAGACATAAAGCAAAATGAAGTCTCGGAGTCAAGAACAAGATTTTGTTGGGAGTTCGAGAGTTCGTTGGAAGTTCGGACGTTCGTCAGAAATTCTATCGGAATTGATCGAGAAGTCTAGGAGCTTGCCAAAGAAGCTCATCGGAACTCACCAAGAAGATCGTCATGAAGTCCAGGAGCTTGCCGGGAGTGTTAGGATAACAATTGGTATCAAAGCCTCGTGATTTCTCATTTGGTTTAACACCCAAGGGAAATGGCTCTTTTCAGCTTTCAAGAGGGTCACTCTCTCATTCATCCTCCCTTATTCAATGGGACGAACTACACATATTGAAAAACTCCAATAAGAGTTTTCTTGCTTTCATTGGATTTGAATTTATGAAATATTGTCGAAAGTGGTTTTCAAATGTCTTCTCTTCCAATGAACCATTAGAATGATTTAGAGAAGAAGACTTTTTCCTTAAATGCTAGAGCTATGAACGCTCTATTTTGCGCTTTGGATAAAACTGAATTTAATTAAGTTTTTACTTACGAAACGGCTTTTGACATTTGGCATACTCTTGAAATCACACACAAAGGCATTAGCAAAGTTAAAGATTCGAAAATCAATTTTTTGATACATGATTTTGAACTTTTTCATATGAAACTAAGTGAGACCATTGGAGACATGAACACCCGTTTTACGGATGTCGTCAATGGTTTAAAAGCTCTTGGTAAAACTTTTTTGAATTTTGAACTTGTTAGTAAAGTTTTACGATTACTTTCTACAAATTGGAATTCGAAAATAACGACTATTCAAGAATCAAAAATTTTGAATATTTTTTGATCGAAGAACTAATTGAGTCTTTAATGACGTATGAAATGACCAATGTGGCACAAAACAAACTTGAGAACAATCTTCCAAAGAACATGAAGGATTTCGGACTTAGAACAATTGAAGACTACTCGACCATAAGCTCAAGTGATGGTGAACTTGAACTCCTCACTATGAAATTTAAAAATTTAATTTTGATCGAAGAACTAATTGAGTCTTTAATGACGTATGAAATGACCAATGTGGCACAAAACAAACTTGAGAACAATCTTCCAAAGAACATGAAGGATTTCGGACTTAGAACAATTGAAGACTACTCGACCATAAGCTCAAGTGATGGTGAACTTGAACTCCTCACTATGAAATTTAAAAAATTTATGAAACAAAAACTAAAGAATAAAAGAACGCAACTACTGGCTATGAACGCAAGAAGAGGGAAGCACTTTGGGATGAATCAAGTTCATCCGAATATGAAGAACGAACCAACAGAAGCGAGGTGGCAAACTATGCTTTAACGGTTTTCGACGATGAGGTAACCAAATCCCCTTAATTTATTTTAAAATTACATAATACTTTTCATGAGTTATTTTTAATTTATTTTAGAATAATTATTTTTTAAAAAATTACATGTTTAATAAATAAAAATACAAAAAATTAGGAATCATGTTTATCTAGTAATTTTGAAAATAATCATGAAAATTACATGTTTTATGATAAATGAATAAAAATATTATATATAAATCTAATGCTTGTACACCTAACAAGATCAATCATATTGTTTCTTGATTTTGATTGAAGATGCTCTATGATTAATGAAATCATGTTTGATTTAAAGTAATGATGATTTTTGGGTAATTTATCGTTTATTGATCTTGATGGTTTTTATGATGAAATTTATTTTTTGATCCTAAATGATTGATGCATGTTCTTATTTGGTATAAAAAGACAAACATATATTTGTACGAAACCAACAACTTAAAATGAAACATCTCTATCTTATCGAGTTTTGAATAAGAGATTGAAAAATATATTTATATTATTTTGAATCTCTTGAACTATGAAAGTGACTTTGATGATTTGATGATTTAAATTTGAATAAATTTTTTTTATCCAAATCATGATCTTGATTCCTTGATATTTACAAATTAAGATTTATTATGAATTAATTTTTTTTAATCATTCTCCTACGATTCTACTTGGTATTTTCTTAAGATGAGATTTTCTAAATGAATGATTTTTTGGAATTATAATTTTTTTTATGATTCATAATGAATTGAGAGATATTATACATGAATCGATATCGTTTATGTGTTCTCTCATGACATCTTTTTGCTATAGGAATGTTTTTATCTATATCATGATCTTGAATTCTCAATATTGATACTTGAAATTTTTCTATGAATCAAGATCTTATTTTTGAACTCCCATGTTTCTTTTTGTTATTTACTAAAAATAAGATTTGTCAAAGTGAATCATATCTATTAATATGCATGAATTGAGATCTTGTTCTCCTACTATTCTTTTTGCTATTCACTAAAAAAAAGACTTATTCTAATAAACCATAATTTGTTATTTGACAAGGTTTATGACTTAAATTCTATTATGTAAAATTTCTTGTAATCATGAAGTATATCTCATCACGAAGTTCTTCTTGATATTCTTCATGTGATGATATGAATACATGCAATACTATGATTTTGACATTCATGACTTGATTTTTTGATGATTAAAATAATGATTGGAATATTGATGTAATTATGAATGATAATTTGGAATCATGCATGTAATTATAATTTTATATTTTGAAATTATACATGATGATTTGGTATTATGCATACAATACTTCAACTTATGATAATGATGCATGCAATGATGAAATATTCATGATGAAAAATTGTTTTGACATTCACAACTTGATTTTTCATCCTTGTTATTTACCCTTATCATGATTCAAAGATTATAACAAAGGGAAATGAATTGCACTATTGTATTGTTATTCCCTTCTATTTGATAATGACATAGGGGGAGCAAATTTTGCTACCTTGCTAGCTAGCTTACAGACTTCAAGAAGAAGCAAAAAGCTTGCTATAAAATTTTGCCAACTCTCATATGTGTAAAATTTGCTAGCTCACAAATTGCAAGGAGAAAAACTTTCTAGGAAACAAAATTGCTAGCTTATTCTAAAATGATGCATGTGATACTTATGATTTTATTATAATGATGTATTTGACGTATTGCATGAGAATCATGATTAAAATTACATTGACTTGAATTAAATTTAAATTCAAGGTTTATCTCAATTATGACATATTGAAATAAGAACGACACTTTACTTTTGTCATAATTTGAAAATTGATGAATTGCACCATTATTTTGTTATTCCCCTCTTTTTGCTAATGATAAAAGGGGAGAAAGAATTTCTAGCGTGCACATCATGAAAAGAGGCAAACTTGTTAGCTTGCACAAATCAAGAAGATGCAAAAATATGTTAGCTTGCTCATCTCAAAAGAGAAGCAAAGATTGCTAACTTGCATATTTCAAGAAGCAAAAGTTGCCTTCCTGAACATCTTAAATATTACTAGCTTGCATAATGATAAAACTGGAAATTATGTTTTATAATGATAAAACACTTGATGATTTAACTCCTCCTTTTTGTTGATGACAAAGGGGGAGAAGTATGTTGATGTTATGCATGATTTTATCATGATATGTTGTTTGGATTTTGAATCCAAGAGTTCTATCAATATGGCATAATGATAGGGGGAGTTTGTTTAAACTCCGTCATCAATTAGTTGTCATCATCAAAAAGGAGGAGATTGTTAAATCTCGAATTTTGATGATGAAACCAATTGATAAGTGTTTATGATTTGATTTACATTTTGAGTGACGCAGGATACTTCGATCAGGATGAGACAATTAAAGCAGGAAGAATCATGTTGGGCCGGAGAAAAATATGTCAGAAGATTGGACGTCGAGCCGGAGGATCGGTCGACATATCGACAAAAGGCTTCAGGTCATGGATTCGGGCATTGGACCAAGAAGAGAGGATATTATACCAAGGATATCGAAGTTGCAGAGTCAACTAGTCAATTAGGCAATAGGCCGCTAGAGAGGATGATGCGTCGAAGAATCGGACGAAGCGTCAATGGACCAATGACATACTAGACAACATGATTCATGCTTAGTATTAATTGTCTAGATTGAAGTGTGTTTTTACATGTGTAGGATTAACTACAATAGCAAGGCATAAAGTAAAATAAAGTCTTGGAGTCAAGAACGTGATTTCGTTGGGAGTTTGAGAGTTCGTCGGAAGTTCTGCCGGAACCAACCGAGAAATCTTGGAGCTTTCCTAAGAAGCTCATCGGAACTCGCCAAGAAGATTGTCATAAAGTCTAGGAGCTTGCCGGAAGTCCGCTGCAACATTGCCGAGAGATCATCGAAAATTCGTTGGAAGATCGCCGGAAGCTCGCCGAAAGAAACCAAGACTTACAGACTTGTATAGCTTAAGTATATTTTAGAATTAGTAGTTAGCACATAATTGGGATTGGATTTGGGCCAACCTAATTAGGGGCCAGTTGGGCCCATGTAAGGACAGTGTTGGGCCCAATGAAATGCTCAAACATTGACCCAAGAGGTGGCACCATTGTGGCACAATCTCTAAGACTATGTAAGGTGGTGGTACCGTCGGTCTGGGTGGTGGTACTGCCCAGACACAACCTCCGAGAGGCTACAGGCGGTGGTACTACCAGTCAGGGCAATGGTACCACCCAGTGGCAGGGTGCTAGGAGGTGGTACCGCCTATTGTAGTGTTAGTGTCAGACTGACACTAGCGCTAGTACTGCCTAGCACATGCGGTGATACCACCCGTACCCAGGAAACTCAGGATGAGATATTTTTAGGCTCCAAGTTTGAATCAACTTGAGGCCTATAAATACCCCTCTCATCTCTAGTTAACACACACAAGCACAGAGAATTTAAAAGTGAGAAAACACTATTGTAATTTCTTGAAAATCCTCCTCTTCTACTCTAAGTTTAGATATTTGTTTAAGAGAGGAGTGAGTGCTTGTAAGGGTTGTCTCCTAAACCTGTGAAAAGAAGAAAAGGGGTATAAAAGGGTAGTTGATCTTCGTCCGTTGAAAGAAGATCGATAGTGGATGCCGGTGGCCTCGACGGAAGAGGAATCGGTGAAGTGGATGTAGGTCACGATGACCGAACCACTCTAAAAATCTGGTTTACTTTTCAAGTGTACAATTTACATTAGTGCAAACCTCCTCAAGCTTCTCTTTATATTTTGTATGAAAGTTTTTGAGTTCAAAGTTTAGCATTTCCAAAATTGGTTTTCAACGTACGAAAGAATTTTCTAAAACCGACGTGATTTTACCGTTGCACTAATTCACCCCCTCTTAGTGTCGATTGCTATCCTAACAGGGAATCCGCTAGTACATTGTTGAGAGATCATCGAAAGTTCGCTAGAAGATTGTTGGAAGCTCACCGGAATAAACCAAGACTTACTGGACTTATTTAGCTTAATGTATGTCTTAAAATTCGTAGTTAGCACATAATTGGGTTGGACTTGGGCCAACTCAATTAGGTGTCAATTGGGCCCAAGTTTGGGCTGTATTAGGCCAAGTACAAGGCCCAAACAGTACCCAATAGGTGGCACAGTCTCCGAGTCTATATCAGGCGGTGGTACCGTCAGGACCCGGGAAACCCGAGATGAGGCTTTTTTAGGCTCCAAGTTTAAATCTACTTGAGGCCTATATATCCCTCTCATCCTTGGTTAATTATCACAATAATTAAGAGCAAAAAAAGTAGAAAAACGTTGTTATAATCTTGTGAGAACTCTCAAGCTCTAAGTGTTAGTGTGGTTTAAGAAAGGAATAAGTGGGAGTGTAAAGGTTTTCTCTTAAACATGTTAAAAGGAGAATCATGTGTAGAAGGGTAGTTGGTCTTCGCCCAATGAAGAAAGATCGTTAGTGAATACCGGTAGCCTCGACGGAAGAGGAATCGATGGAGTGGATGTAAGTCACAACGACCGAACCACTATAAAAATCTGGTTTGCATTTCTTTTGAGCAATTTACTTTAAACGGCAAACTGCCTTACTTGTTTACTTTCTCATTACACTCTTTCGTACGCTTTCAAAGTTTAGCATTTCCAATATCAATTTTCATCGAACGCACGAAAATTTCAAAACCAATGTAATTTTATCCGTTGCACTAATTTACCCCCCTAGTGCTGACTCATTCCTAACAAAAATGGGGTTACTAATAGCGATCTTCTTATTTTAAAAAAAGCATGGAGGTGTTATTTTATAATTTACCCTTTTAAATATATAAGATAAATAGAGTAAATTCTTGAAAAACTTATAATACAAAAAAGTTTTCGTAGATAGCTCTAACTTTTAGTGAAAGCATCATATTTTGATAAAATTAGAAAAAATAAAAAAAATATTTCATAGTTTTTATATGCTAAAAATATTTAAAAATTTTGAAATAAATTATCTAAAATAAAAAACAAATTAAAATTTTGTTCATCTTGGTCCAATGCAAAGATTTCTTAAAAAACATAGTTTTTATATGCTAAAAATATTTAAAAATTTTGAAATAAATTATCTAAAATAAAAAAAATATTTCATAGTTTTTATATGCTAAAAATATTTAAAAATTTTGAAATAAATTATCTAAAATAAAAAAAATATTTCATAGTTTTTATATGCTAAAAATATTTAAAAATTTTGAAATAAATTATCTAAAATAAAAAAAATATTTCATAGTTTTTATATGCTAAAAATATTTAAAAATTTTGAAATAAATTATCTAAAATAAAAAAAATATTTCATAGTTTTTATATGCTAAAAATATTTAAAAATTTTGAAATAAATTATCTAAAATAAAAAAAATATTTCATAGTTTTTATATGCTAAAAATATTTAAAAATTTTGAAATAAATTATCTAAAATAAAAAAAATATTTCATAGTTTTTATATGCTAAAAATATTTAAAAATTTTGAAATAAATTATCTAAAATAAAAAAAATATTTCATAGTTTTTATATGCTAAAAATAAAACATGTTAATTACTAAACAAAATGATATAGTTTTGATACTTGTACATACTTATACCATGTAATGAAAGAAATACAAACATAATAAATCTAAAATTTATATATATAAAATGCCCATAGGTAGTCCATATCTGCATTGGCATTGGAATGGGTTTGCACGTGCTTACTTCCTTACCCAATCACTAAGTGAGATTCTAGTAACTTTACCTATAAAATAGGGTATGTAATAAGTAATCACTTAGTAAGTATAAGCCTTTACAATTTTATTCAGGTGAGCATGCATCATGTCACGTATACAATATTTCAAAAGCATTCGTATAAGACATTTAATGGCAAACCCCTTATCTTGACTTCTTTAGCAACATATAAACCATACAACATAACATATGCAAATAAAGAGATAAAATTTTACATCAAAATAATTCAAATTATTATGTGCATATATAGAAAACATAACAAATCATAGACTTCTACTCCCAATATCATAACATATACGTGTGCTTTTATACTACACATCATAATATATATATGCACTCCCACACACGTCATAATATATACGTACACTTCCACACCACACATCATAATATATACATGTACTCCTATACACATGTTATAATATATTCATGTACTCTCATATTGTACATCATAATATATACATGCACTCCCATATCACACGTCATAATATATACATGTACTTTCACATTGAATATCATAATATATGTGTACTCTCATACTATACGTCATAGTATATATGTGCATTGCACGTCATAACATATTCATACACTCTCATATTGTACATCATAAAAAACATGTACTCTCTTACACCGCACGTCATCATATATGCATACATACAAGATATTTTTATCATAATTTATATAATTTTGTGCTTATAGAATATATACATTCACATTTAGCTCATGATGATCATATCATCCAAACATATTTTCCAAAATACATTATATATATGACAATTTATATAACTACTATTTTGTAATGAATTAAATTTAAACTTATCTAATTGAATTTCAAAATGAAGATGTCAAAGAAAGATCATGTTCCTTAATAATCAATTGTGCTATAGGGCACTATATCTATCAAATTGGGAGCATAGGGTCATGAGATACCTTAATTAAGAACCATATCTCTTGAATTATTAATTTATAATAATTCATTACAATAATCCATAAAAAAATTAATAAAATCTCTTATAAAATAAATTATATTTAACTTAAAATTTTATCTAGATTCTACTATCAAATTTGTTATGATTAAGAGCGGCACTAAGAGGGAGGGTGACTTAGTGCAAAAAAAAAAAAATCGTTGGTTTTGTAAATATTCATTCGTTGAAACCCAATCTCGGAAAGTGCTTAACTTTAAAGTAAAGAACTAGCAATTACCTTAGAAAGTAATTAGCAATTAACTTAGAAAGTAATGACAGTAATGAAAAGTAGAATGGAAATTAGCACATCAAAATCTATAGTGGTTCGGTCGTTGTGACCTACATCCACTTTTGATTCCTCCTCTATCGAGGTCACCGATGTCCACTAATGGTCTTCCTTCAATAAACAATGACTAACCACCTCTTTACAACACTTTCTTCTTTTCAAGGGTTAAAAGATAACTCTTACAAGCCTCACACCTCTCTTGAATGATCATAACACTAGAAAGGGAGGAGGAGGACTCTTTGTGTTAGGATCAGAGCGGCACTAAGAGGGGGGGGTGAATTAGTGCAGCAGATTAAAACTAGTAGGTTTGAAACTGATTATGTAAAATGCGAGGATATTTCGTTCGATAGTAACTAGAGTAAAGTGAAGAACAAAAACTTGCTTCTATGTAGATAATGATTGCAGAAAAATAACAACTCACACATTCAAGGAATACGCAGATTTAAAGTGGTTCGGTCAAAATGACCTACATCCACTTGTGAAGCCTTCTTCGATGAGGCCCCCAACTTCCACTAGCAAATCACTTTGAAGGGGAAGGATAAACACCCCTCTTACAACCTTTACAAGTGGTTCACACTCTTACAAAATTTCAGCAAGAAAGAAAGGGAGGTGAACACTCAAGCAATTTGAAAGTAAGACTTGTTAAGGCTTTGCTAAGACCTTTTTTTACTCTATTGCTTCTCAAAAGTTGTAATCTCTGCTGAGAATTGAGGGGTATTTATAGGCCTCAAGAGGATTCAAATTTGGGCTCCAAAATTTGAATTCTCTTCGGTTCCTAAAGCTAGCGGCGCCACAGCCTGTCAGTGGCGGTGCCACCGCCTGTCAGTTCTGACACTGACAGTGTACTGGGCGGTGCCACCACCTAGCTCTTCGGGTGCTGGACGCGCTTGGCTCTTCGGGTGTTGGGCGGGCCCAGACCGGCGATTCCACCGCCCGACCCCAATGGTCACTGGTTGGGCTTTAAGTCCGGCCCAACCCAAGTTTCATTTTGGGCCCTGTTGGCCCCTAATCAAGATATATAATTATTTCTTAATCCTAACCTTAATTATATGCAAACTACGTAACTAAAAACATAATCCTAAGCAAGTTTTTAACCGGCGAACTTCAAGTCTTGTTCCGGCGAGCTTTTCGGCGATCTTCCGACGGACTTCCGATACGCCCTTGGATTTCTTTCGACGGACTCCCAGATGACTCCCGATCTTGTGGCAAAATCAGAGCAAGACTCACTCTCATATTTGGTTTAATACCCAAGAGAGATGGCTTACTCTAGCATGCATAAGGGACATTCAATTACATGTCCACCTATATTTAATGGGTCGGATTTCAGGTATTGGAAGACACATATGAGAATCTTCCTCATTTCCATGGATTTCGAGCTTTGGACTATTATTGAAAATGGATTTCAAAAATCTTTTCTTCCGATGAGCGAATGGAATGAATCGAAGAAGAAAGTTTTTGCTTTAAACGCAAAGGATATGAATGCCTTGTTTTGTGCACTAGACAAAAATGAATTTAATCGTGTTTCAATTTGTGATTCTGCTTTTGATATTTGGAGAACTTTTGAGGTCACTCATGAAGGCACTAGCTGAGTGAAAGAGTCCAAAATCAACATTCTTGTGCACTTTTACAAACTTTTCCGAATGAAACCAAATGAGTCCATCGGAGACATGTACACCCATTTCACGGATGTCATCATTGGACTCAAAGCTCTTGGTAAAGATTTTTCTAACTTTGAACTAGTAACTAAAATCTTAAGATCTCTTCCTAAAAGTTGGGATCCAAAAGTTACTGCCATTCAAGAGGCCAAGGACCTTAAAACATTCCCTCTTAAAGAATTTATTGGGTCTCTAATGACCTACGAAATGTCATGTCAAGCTCATGACGAGCTCGAGAACCCCCTTCCAAAGAACAGGAAGGATATGGCACTCAAATCATAGGAAGACCACTTGAAAGGAACATCAAGTGATGAGGACAGTGACAATGACATTGCACTTTTGACTCAAAATTTTAAAAAATTTATAAGAAAGAACAAATTTAAAAATAACACCAAAAACAAACTTGAACATAAAAAGGACCAAGTGATATGCTATGAATGCAAGAAGCCGGGGCATTTCAAAAATGAATGTCCCCAAGCCAAAAAGAGAACATCAAAGAAGAAGGCGCTCAAAGCAACGTGGGATGATTCAAGCGCATCCGAAGAAGAGGAGTCCAACACCAAACAAGTTGCTCATTACGCCCTAATGGCCATTGGAGAGGAGGTAACGAATTTAATTGATGCAGGTTTATCTTATCATGAATTATTAAATGCCTTCCATGAGTTATTTGATGAATGCAAAACAATTAGTAGAAAATACAAATTGTTAAAAAAGGAGCATGATAGTCTTACTTGTAATTTTGATAAATTAAAAACTGAATATCATGATAGTTTAGCTTCATGCATAAAATGCCATGATCTAGAAACTCTCCAAAAGGAGAACTTGCTACTTAAGGACACCTTGAAGAAATTCGAGGTCGGTAGCAAGTCCTTGAACATGATCCTTACAAATAAGGGTCACGTTCCTAAAAGAAGTGGAATCGGATTTGTGAGAAGTTCTCACCAAAATCCAACCACCTTCATTAAAAGTCCTATCTTATATGTTCAACACCAAAGCAATTGTAACTTTTGTTTCAAATATGGACATATAACTTATCAATGTCCATTCAAGAAAATTAGTCCGAACAAATTGATTTGGGTTCCTAAATGAACCATGATCAAGTCTATGCAACATGATAAACAAGTTAGATCAGTTTTTGAGGCACCCAAAAGTAAATGGGTACATAAAAATAATCCCTTCTTGTAGAAACATACACCATCACAAGCTAGGAGCAAGAGATGGTACCTTGATAGTAGATGCTCAAGGCATATGACCGGAGATCCATCCCAATTCTCCAAGCTCACTAGCATAGACGAAAGCTATGTCACCTTCGGAGACAACAACAAAGGCAAAATCATTGACAAGGGAACCATAAGTAACAAATTAAACTTTTCCATTGATAATGTATTACTAGTTGATGGATTGAAACATAATCTCTTGAGTATTAGTCAATTATGCGATAAAGGTTATATCGTTAGATTTGAATCAAATGTGTGTATTATTGAAAAATCAAACAATAACATGACTATGATTGCATTAAAATAAAATAATGTCTACATCATCAATCTTGATGAACTAGGTAATGAAATGTGCCTCTTCGCTTTAAAAGACGATGCTTGGCTTTGGCATAGGAGATTAGGCTATGCAAGCATAAAACTAATATCTAAGATCTCATCTAGAGAATTAGTACGAGGGATTCCAAATATGAAGTTTGTTAAGGACAAAGTATGCGATGCGTGTCAACTAGGTAAACAAATAAAAACTAGCTTCAAACCAAAAAATCAAATTAGCATCACTAGACCATTACAATTGATCCATTTGGACTTATTTGGACCAATTGACACGACAAGTCTAGGAGGAAGCAAATACGCTTTTGTAATTGTAGATGATTATACTAGATACACTTGGACATATTTCTTGACTCACAAAAGTGATTGTTTCAAATGTTTCTCTAAATTTTGTAAACTCACTCAAAACGAAAAAGGTTTCATGATTTCATCAATTCGGAGTGATCACAATGGCGAATTTCAAAACCGCGATTTCCAAAATTTTTGTGAAGTTAACGGATATAACCACAACTTCTCTACTCCAAGAAACCCTCAATAAAATGGAGTAGCAAAAAGAAAAAATAGAAATCTACAAGAAATGACAAGAACTATGTTGAATGAACATAGTCTACCCAAGTATTTTTGGGTCGAAGCCATGAATACGGCTTGCTACATCATGAATAGGGTTCTAATAAGACCATCTCTATCAAAAACTTCCTATGAATTATGGAATAACAAAACACCAAATGTTTCTTATTTTAAAGTTTTTGGTTGCAAATGCTTTATTTTAAATGAAAAGGATGCCTTAGGAAAATTTGATGCTAAATCCGATGAAGACATCTTTCTTGGTTACTCTTCCGTTTCTATGGCTTTTCGTGTTTTTAACAAAAGAACCTTAGTTATAGAAGAGTCTATTCATGTAATTTTTAATGAAATTTTTAAGTTAAAGAAAAATGATTTTGATGATGATATTGGTTTTGAAAATTTGGATTTAAAGGAACCCCCTCCTCAAAATAGCAACTTGGATGCATCTTCTTCCAAAATCTCCTTACCCAAGGAATGGAAGTATATAGATGCTCATCCAAAAGAGCAAATTATAAGAGATACATCACAAGGGGTTTAAACTCATTCTTCTTTCAAGAATTTTTGTGCTAATGCTACCTTTCTCTCTCAAATCGAACCTAAATGCATTGACGAGGCCTTGAAAGATGATTCTTGGGTCATTGCAATGCAAGAGGAATTGAATCAATTTGAGAGGAATGAGGTATGGAAGCTTATTCCTAGACCTAGTGACCATTTAGTCATTGGTACTAAATGGGTCTTTAGAAACAAGCAAGACGAATGTGGTATCGTAGTTAGAAACAAGGCTAGATTAGTGGCCAAAGGTTTCAACCAAGAAGAAGGTATCGACTACGAAGAAACCTTCGCTCCTGTGGCAAGATTAGAAGCCATTAGGATGCTCCTTGCCTATGCTAGTAATAATAATTTTAAACTATTTCAAATGGACGTCAAAAGTGCCTTCTTGAATGGTTTTATTTCGGAAGAAGTATATGTCGAACAACCTCCTGGATTTGAAAATTCTCTTCTTCCTAATCATATATTCAAATTGACTAAGGCTCTCTATGGTTTGAAACAAGCTCCTAGAGCTTGGTACGAAAGGCTTAGTTCCTTTCTTATTTTAAATAATTTTACCAAAGGCAAGGTTGATACTACATTATTTATCAAACATTTTGAAAATAATTTTCTTATTGTGCAAATTTATATTGATGATATTATTTGTGGTTCTTCGGATGAATCACTATGTGATCATTTGCCAAAAATATGAGTCATGAATTTGAAATGAGTTTAATGGGTGAATTAACATTCTTTTTAGGATTGCAAATCAAACAACTTAGTGACGGTATATTTCTTAACCAATCTAAATATACATTAGAATTGTTAAAACGATTTAACATGGATAATTCAAAAGCAATAAACACTCCTATGAGTACTTCGACTAAGTTAGATATGGATGAAAACAACGAAAATTTCGATCAAAAAACGTATAGGGGAATGATAGGTAGTCTACTCTACCTCACCGCGACTAGACTGGATATTATGTTTAGTGTGGGACTTTGCACTAGGTTTCAATCTAATCCTAAATTATCTCATCTCAAGAGTGTTAAAAGAATATTTAGATATCTTAAAGGAACTCCAAATTTAGGACTTTGGTATCCAAAATCAGAAAAATTTGATTTAATAGCTTATGCAGATGCCGATTTTGGCGGATTCATGATAGATAGAAAAAGTATATCCGGAACATGCTAATTTTTAGGACATGCACTTGTTTCTTGGACTTCCAAGAAACAAAATTCAGTTACACTATCTACGGCGGAAGCCGAATACATTGCTACAAGTGCATGCTGTGCACAAATTGTTTGGATGAAAAATACATTAAAAGACTATGGAATTCACTTGAAAAATATTCTCATAAAATGTGATAATACAAGCGCCATATGTCTTACCAAAAATCCAATTTAGCACTCTAGAACTAAGCATATCGACGTTAGGCATCATTTCATACGCGATCATGTCCTTAACAATAATGTTGTTCTAGAATTCATTGATACAAAACATCAATTGGCAGACATCTTTACAAAAACCTTAAATGAAGACCAATTTGAATTTATTAGAAGGGAACTAGGCATGTTAAATTGTCCCTAAGAATGTACTTTTCGAAAAGTTTTTCACCCTCTTTCCGTTCCTTGGTGGATTTGATCCTTCTCTTTTCCAAAAGAAATGTTTATCCTAACATCTCTGAAAAATAAAAAATAACAAAAAAAAGGGAAGGAATGAAAACTTTTTCGCGGCATGCCAGCGGTGGCACCGCCAGAATCGGCGGTAGCACCGCCTTCCTTCCGCGGCATGCCAGCGGTGGCACTACCAGAACCAGTAGTAGCACCGCCTGAGTATTCGGTCGCTAGGCGGTGGCACCGCCCGAGAGCCCCTATATAAATCTAAGGGTTAGGGCCGGCGGTGACACCACCCCCAACCCGTGAGAACCTGCCTCAACCCTCCCCCAACCTCTCTAAAGCTTCATTCTAACATTTAGAAGCCTTAGAAAGGGATTCTTGTTGGTCCAAGCTCTCCATCTTTCAAGAAATTCTCCATAAGGTAAAATCTGAAATTTTCTTCTTCCTCTTTTCATTATTTTCCCTACCCTTTATAGTTTTATATTTTGATCTATCATCTTGTCTAGATAATGGCTCCTAAGAGATCAAAAGGGAAAAGGATTGTAGGAGATTTATATGACCAAAATCTTTTTAAATCTAAAGAAGTAGTACTTAGATTTCCAAATTTCGAAACAAGAACTATACATAAGGGTAAACACGTTGATCTAAATGAACTAGGAAACCTAGAACCCATTAGGTGGTTTGCACATTTAGATGTCTTACCTCTCTTACAAATCAATGAACCAAATATTATGTTTAGTGTGGGACTTTGCACTAGGTTTCAATCTAATCCTAAATTATCTCATCTCAAGAGTGTTAAAAGAATATTTAGATATCTTAAAGGAACTCCAAATTTAGGACTTTGGTATCCAAAATCAGAAAAATTTGATTTAATAGCTTATGCAGATGCCGATTTTGGCGGATTCATGATAGATAGAAAAAGTATATCCGGAACATGCTAATTTTTAGGACATGCACTTGTTTCTTGGACTTCCAAGAAACAAAATTCAGTTACACTATCTACGGCGGAAGCCGAATACATTGCTACAAGTGCATGCTGTGCACAAATTGTTTGGATGAAAAATACATTAAAAGACTATGGAATTCACTTGAAAAATATTCTCATAAAAGGTGATACTACATTATTTATCAAACATTTTGAAAATAATTTTCTTATTGTGCAAATTTATATTGATGATATTATTTGTGGTTCTTCGGATGAATCACTATGTGATCATTTGCCAAAAATATGAGTCATGAATTTGAAATGAGTTTAATGGGTGAATTAACATTCTTTTTAGGATTGCAAATCAAACAACTTAGTGACGGTATATTTCTTAACCAATCTAAATATACATTAGAATTGTTAAAACGATTTAACATGGATAATTCAAAAGCAATAAACACTCCTATGAGTACTTCGACTAAGTTAGATATGGATGAAAACAACGAAAATTTCGATCAAAAAACGTATAGGGGAATGATAGGTAGTCTACTCTACCTCACCGCGACTAGACTGGATATTATGTTTAGTGTGGGACTTTGCACTAGGTTTCAATCTAATCCTAAATTATCTCATCTCAAGAGTGTTAAAAGAATATTTAGATATCTTAAAGGAACTCCAAATTTAGGACTTTGGTATCCAAAATCAGAAAAATTTGATTTAATAGCTTATGCAGATGCCGATTTTGGCGGATTCATGATAGATAGAAAAAGTATATCCGGAACATGCTAATTTTTAGGACATGCACTTGTTTCTTGGACTTCCAAGAAACAAAATTCAGTTACACTATCTACGGCGGAAGCCGAATACATTGCTACAAGTGCATGCTGTGCACAAATTGTTTGGATGAAAAATACATTAAAAGACTATGGAATTCACTTGAAAAATATTCTCATAAAATGTGATAATACAAGCGCCATATGTCTTACCAAAAATCCAATTTAGCACTCTAGAACTAAGCATATCGACGTTAGGCATCATTTCATACGCGATCATGTCCTTAACAATAATGTTGTTCTAGAATTCATTGATACAAAACATCAATTGGCAGACATCTTTACAAAAACCTTAAATGAAGACCAATTTGAATTTATTAGAAGGGAACTAGGCATGTTATATTTTCACTATGAAATGTTTGCATTATGTTAAGATATCAAAAGCTTAAATCATAATTTTATATGTTGATATCTTGTTATGATCACTATCATTCACGTTTGAAATATAAAACTTGAAAATGATTGTAAATTGATAATTGCTATGCTATGATTGCCATATTTCACTATGAAATGTTTGCATTATGTTAAGATATCAAAAGCTTAAATTCATCATTTTATATGATATCTTGCTATGATCACTATCATTCACGTTTGAAATATAAAACTTGAAAATGATTGTAAATTGATAATTGCTATGCTATGATTGCCATATTTTCACTATGAAATGTTTGCATTTATGTTAAGATATCAAAAGCTTAAATCATAATTTTATCATGTTGATATCTTGTTATGATCACTATCATTCACGTTTGAAATATAAAACTTGAATTCACTATGAAATGTTTGCATTATGTTAAGATATCAAAAGCTTAAATCATAATTTTATATGTTGATATCTTGTTATGATCACTATCATTCACGTTTGAAATATAAAACTTGAAAATGATTGTAAATTGATAATTGCTATGCTATGATTGCCATATTTTCACTATGAAATGTTTGCATTATGTTAAGATATCAAAAGCTTAAATCATAATTTTATATGTTGATATCTTGTTATGATCACTATCATTCACGTTTGAAATATAAAACTTGAAAATGATTGTAAATTGATAATTGCTATGCTATGATTGCCATATTTTCACTATGAAATGTTTGCATTATGTTAAGATATCAAAAGCTTAAATCATAATTTTATATGTTGATATCTTGTTATGATCACTATCATTCACGTTTGAAATATAAAACTTGAAAATGATTGTAAATTGATAATTGCTATGCTATGATTGCCATATTTTCACTATGAAATGTTTGCATTATGTTAAGATATCAAAAGCTTAAATCATAATTTTATATGTTGATATCTTGTTATGATCACTATCATTCACGTTTGAAATATAAAACTTGAAAATGATTGTAAATTGATAATTGCTATGCTATGATTGCCATATTTTCACTATGAAATGTTTGCATTATGTTAAGATATCAAAAGCTTAAATCATAATTTTATATGTTGATATCTTGTTATGATCACTATCATTCACGTTTGAAATATAAAACTTGAAAATGATTGTAAATTGATAATTGCTATGCTATGATTGCCATATTTTCACTATGAAATGTTTGCATTATGTTAAGATATCAAAAGCTTAAATCATAATTTTATATGTTGATATCTTGTTATGATCACTATCATTCACGTTTGAAATATAAAACTTGAAAATGATTGTAAATTGATAATTGCTATGCTATGATTGCCATATTTTCACTATGAAATGTTTGCATTATGTTAAGATATCAAAAGCTTAAATCATAATTTTATATGTTGAAATTGCTATGGCATGATTGCCATATTTTCACTATGAAATGTTTGCATTATGTTAAGATATCAAAAGCTTAAATCATAATTTTATATGATATCTTGCTATGATCACTATCATTCACGTTTGAAATATAAACTTGAAAATGATTGTAAATTGATAATGCTATGCTATGATTGCCATATTTTCACTATGAAATGTTTGCATTATGTTAAGATATCAAAAGCTTAATCATAATTTTATATGTTGATATCTTGTTATGATCACTATCATTCACGTTTGAAATATAAAACTTGAAAATGATTGTCAAGTCTTGACATCATTTTCAGAAAGATACATCATGATAGGAATCATGATGGGAGTATTGATAAGGTTTAACTTATCAATATGTCTCTTGAATTCAAAGGCCTTGAATTCAAGAATGACTTATCTCAAGTATAACATATAGATAGGGGGAGTTAAGGTTAACTCCGTTATCAATTGATTATCATCATAAAAAAGGGGGAGATTGTTGAATCTCGGATTTTGATAATGAAGTCAATTGTCATGTTTTATCTAATCCATATGTTGAGATAAGTATGCAGGATTAACTATGAAAGCTTGAAGACATAAAGCAAGTCTACCGGAATCAAGTTTGATGGGTGTTTGAGAGTCCGAAGATTCGTCGGAGATGCTGTCGGAACTAATCGAGAAGAAATCGGGGACTTGTCGGAGTTTTCGGAAGTCCGCAGAAGAGATCATCGGAGGTTCGCAGAGATCACCGAGAAGGCTCAGCTACTCACTGATTTTGGTAGACTCGCTTTATGTCTTCAAGCTTTCGTAGTTAATCTTGCATACTTATCTCAACATATGGATTAGATAAAACATGATAATTGACTTCATCATCAAAATCCGAAATTCAACACTTTGCAATTTTATAACACTTTTAACACCCCAAGATTTCAAGATATTATTCATACTTTCATGCCCTTTCATGCAAAAAATTGTGGGGTATTTATAGGTCTCATTGGCTTCAGAATTTGAGCCAAAAAGTATTACATCCTTGGATTTCAGGGTACTGGCAATACTACCGCTATTATTGGGTGGTACTATTGCCTGCAGACCGACACTAGGCGGTACGATCGCCTGACAAGGTGGTACCACCACTTGATAGTATTAACTGCCGGTGGTACCACCGCCCAAACTGCTAGTCATAGGTGCCCAACAAGCCAATCACATGAGTGATGGCATGTGTGACTTGACATGAAATCTTTTTGCTTACTTTGACATTTATCACTTTATATTAATTATTACATATATGCATGTATATATTGTAATATCCTTGGATCTGTGCAATGGGAATCGGATCGTGATGAGATCACGATAAAGAGACCGATTCACCTTTAAACACAAATCCTAAATAATCCCGGTCATATGTTACTCGAGAGGGACATCGAGATAACCGGACAAATTGGTATGTTGTATACCCATCCATATGATGGATGTAGCTGGTCTCATAGCTACTCGTGTGGGGACACTATGGATACAGTACAGGTGCTCATTGGAGAATGAGTTCACTAATTGATCCGCTTATGGAATGCTGGATGGTTGATGATGCCTTATTGTCAAACAGCGATTCTGTAAACCTAGTGGTGTATCTGGTTCTTAGACTTGAGACACCAAAGATGTCCTGTATGAGTGCTCTACTCTTTGATACCAGACTTATAGGTTTAGATGTCCCAGATCCAATACAGTTGGTCATTGGGAGTGACAGTCGAACTTATGAGGGCTATTGAGTGTCGATAGAGGATCATCCACCCTCGGCATCATGAGAGAAATATCTCATGTGTTCTTGCTCAAACAAATCCTTGGCCAGGGTCATTCGGATTGAGAGAGAAAGAGTTCTCCGGGAGAATCCGATTAGAGCGAGACTCGAGTAGAAACTGTATGGGTTTGACAACACCATTCCCGATATACGGTCTCTGGGATATTAAATGGCTGAGGGACTATAGGTACATGGTAACTGAGGACAAACAGGTCCAATGGATTGGATTCCCCTATATCGTCTAGGGACTACGTTGTAGTGGCCTAGTACGTTTGTAGTCTATGAGTCGAGTGAATTATTATGGAGATAATAATTTACTAAGCCAGAAAGAGTTTTGACATGTATGACTCACGGCCAGCTCGATATTGGGCCTAGAGGGTCACACACATATGGTAGGCGTTGCGATGAGTAGAGGTTCGAATATGAGATATCCACCGGAACCCCTATCTTATTAGATATCCAATAAGCCCCTAAATTATTAGACCCCATGGACGAGATTCAATAAGAGCCCATGAGAGATTATTAGATAGAGATTCACTAATCTAAAAGGCTTGGGTTATTGGATGTAGATCCAATACCTAATAGGGGAGGATCCATTAGGGTTTGATAGGGGACATCTATAAATAGGAGGGATTCAGTGGTTCATAGGGCCATTGCTTGCCTCTCCTATTCTCCTCCCCCTCTCCACCTCAGAGTAGGCCTAGAGTTTTGAGGAGCATCGTCGCAGCTCTACTATGTGGATCACCGCTAGAGAGGAGGACACTTGACCTCCCTCATCCTCTCCTAGAGATCTGCAAGGAAATAGGGATATACGATCTCCCTAGGTAATACAATATATTCTATACATAGTTTATTTTATGGATTTTTGCGCACCAATCTTTGCACCACGACGAACATCTTTTTGGGAATAGGAGATTTTATTTTTATTCTTCCGCTACACATGTGATGTCGCCCCCAAGATTTCCCAACAGTGGTATCATAGCCAGGTTGTTCGTGCGAATAATTGGTTTTGAATTGTGTGTTGTGTTTAGGAAGAATTTTGACGTCAAATTATTGACGCAATAGACGAGGAAGGGCAGCAATTGTTGCTGCCCTTGCTGCGCTCGAAGATGGCTGCCTGCTTGCTGCCATCTTCGTGCAGGCAGGCCGCCTATAGCGGTGGCATGCAAGGGCGGTGCCTGCGGGTGTTGGATCCGCAAGCAGAGGCGCCACGGGGTAGCAACGCCTGCAGCCGCTTCTCCCGCGGGGTGAGGTGCCGCAAGGCAGTAGCACATGCGGCTGCTTCTCTCGCAAGGTGAGGCACCGAGGGCAGCGGCGCCTACGACCACTACTCCGCAAGCAAACCCCTCCCCCCTCCCCCCCCTAAGGGGCGGTCGCTTGGCGGGGCAACAATGCCTGCAGGCGCTGCCCCGCGGGTAGAACCGCCCACGGAGGCGGCGGTAGGAGCAGGGGAGAGGAAGAGGGGCTTAGGGTTTTGGGCAAAAAGATAGTTTTGCCCCTATGAATTTTATAAATTTTGGTTATATCCCTTTTATCCAAATTATAAAAATGCCCTCAAAATTCAAAAAATTCTCTATATGTCCTAGATTTCAGAAAATATTAATTAATTAAAAGGTTTAATTGATTATTATTTTATTATTATCTAGTAGTCCTACATGATGATGATATATACATGTGATGTATGATGTGTAGACGGATTATCATGGACCGTGTGATGTGTGTACTTGTGATTATTATTATTGGGGTCTACGAGCCTCCATTATATTTCTCGTTTATTATCGGGCCTGCATGCCTATGATTAAGTTGTAATCACATGAGGAGACATAGTAGGAACGTGGATGCGATTGCGGGACCCACGAGACGGAGGATCGCGATGCATGGAGATGCATCGAGATGTCGACGAAACCGACAAGGACGAGATGGACGATCACAGAGCATGGAGATGCACCGTTGCACACATAGATCTTGATGCGAGTGATTAGGCCTACTAGCTCGGGCCTGATCACATTAGGCTATGGTCCATGATCATTTGGTGTGATTGTTTTTACATCTACTAGATATGTATATATATTTGCATGCGATGT
Source organism: Musa balbisiana (assembly GCA_004837865.1). Lineage (NCBI taxonomy): Eukaryota > Viridiplantae > Streptophyta > Magnoliopsida > Zingiberales > Musaceae > Musa > Musa balbisiana. The sequence goes on along the minus strand of CM017192.1, from coordinate 15,573,627 downwards.
AGATATATATTAAATATGTATATATGTGACATGTCATATTAGGAGACCAAAACAATAAAGAAACCTCTTGCTCGATAATATTAAGTCGGTAAACGTGAGACAATTAGATTGACCCACGTGGCCTTCCATCATTATAGGTAGGAATCGATTCCCGGTGTAGGTTGAGTTGGTCGAGTCCCTCGAGACTCACCTATATCACGATTCGCTATCTTACTTATGACATAGAGATGTACCGGTGACCTGAGGACATGGTATGCTTGGTCGAGTCCCTCGAGGGTATATCATCAAATCAGACTCATCTTATAACGAAGGTGTTGACTTAACCAAATATCATAATTTGTCGAGTCCCTCGAGACCATGGTGATTCGGAGGCCGAACAGGACAAAAATCACAAGGAATTGTGATCGACAAGAGTTGTCTACCTTTCGGGCTTAGTGTGATTGGTCGAGTCCCTCGAGACTCACCTATATCACGATTCGCTATCTTACTTATGACATAGAGATGTACCGGTGACCTGAGGACATGGTATGCTTGGTCGAGTCCCTCGAGACCATGGTGATTCGGAGGCCGAACAGGACAAAAATCACAAGGAATTGTGATCGACAAGAGTTGTCTACCTTTCGGGCTTAGTGTGATTGGTCGAGTCCCTCGAGGTTACACTAAAACGCTGATTGGATCCTGATCTCCACTATAAGTCTGCCGGAGACTTCCGTTTCACTTGCTGAGGGTGTCGTGTGACTTGCTAGTAAAATAGTGGGAGCATATTAAGATAGAAGTTCATATCTTGATTGTTTATTTCTTGCAAAATCTACATGTTATTCATTTCTACTATATCTTTATTTTCAGAAAAATATCGCTTTCAAATTCCTTACGTGGTATACTTGATGTCAACCGTCTCACTGGTCCAAATTATATGGATTGACTTCGCAACTTAAGAATTGTTCTTACGGTAGAGAAAATCACGTATGTCCTTGATACAGTGATGCCTACGCCCGAGGAAGGGGCAAGCAAGAATGAGATCGCTCGCTACGTGAAGTACATTGATGAGTCCACTCTTGCACAGTGCTACATGTTGGGCTCTATAACTCTTGAGTTACAGAGATAACATGAAAAGATGGATACCAAATCCATTCTCCTACATGTTCACAAATTGTTTGAGGAATATGGAAGGACTCAGTGATATGAGATATCCAAGAGCCTCTTCCGCGCTAGAATGACTGAGGGGACACCGATTCAGAACCATGTCCTAAAGATGATTGAGTAAATAGAGAAACTCATAGGTCTACGAATGGTCCTAGAGGATAACTTGTATATGGACATTGTGCTTCAGTCCCTACTAGATTCTTTTTTATAGTTCATAATAAATTTTAATATGAACAAGCTTGAGGTGACTCTCCTATAGCTCCTTAATATGTTGAGGGAGGCAGAGAGTAATATCAAGAAAGAGAAGTCAGTTCTCTATACTAGTGAGACCAGAAAGAAAAGAAAAATAGAAAAGTCTCTTAAGAAGGGCAAGGGCAAGGGCATACCAGGTAAAGCAAAGATTGCTAAGAAAGACTCAGCAAAGGACAAAGGCCAATGCTTCCACTATGGCAAAGATGGGCACTAGAAGAGGAACTGCAAAGGGTACCTTGCAAAGAGGGCGAAATAGAAGCTTGGAGAAGCTTCAAGTACATTCATGATCAGTCTCCATTTGTCAAACTCTTATGATAACACATGGGTATTGGATACCGATAGTGCTTATCATATATGCAATTCGTTGTAGGTTCTAGCAATGCCTAGGAGACTAGAGAGAGGCGAGATGAACCTCAAGATGGGCAATGGAGCAAAAGTTACTGTAGTAGTTGTTGGCGAAGTCGCCCTATATCTGCCTAGTGGAGCTTTTATTGCATTAGATGCATGTTATTTTGTTCCTTCAATTATCAAAAACATTATCTCCATTTCATGTTTGACAGTTAGTGGATATAAATTAGTTTTTGAAAATAATGGTTGTTCGATATTATTAGATGATGAGATCATCATCAAAGGAACATTATATAATGGTTTGTTTATGCTAGACACTACTCCATGAGGGAAGGATTCAAAAGTTACTAAAAGATTGATATCTAGATCCATTCGACTATGAGTCATATACAACTTGCAAGTCTTGCCTTCGTGGAAAACTGACCAACTCTCCATTTAGTGGAATTAGAGAGAAAGCTACTGAGTTATTGGAACTCATGTATAGTGATATATGTGGACCGATGTCAACTCATGCCATTGGTGGTTACTCCTACTTCATTATCTTTACTAATGATTTCTCAAGGTATGGATATGTGTACTTAATGAAGTACAAGTCCGAGGCCTTTGAGAAATTTAAAGAGTACAAGAATGAAGTAAAGAACTAGACTGGAAAGAGTATCAAGACTCTTCGATCAGATCGAGGAGGCGAGTACTTAAGTATAGAGTTTACTCAGTTCCTCAAGGACTATGGGATATTATCCTAATGGATACCTCCTTATATACCTCAACTCAATGGTGTGTCTGAAAGGAAAAATCGTATGTTGTTAGACATGGTATGGTCCATGATGAGTTTCGCTGACCTACCCATCTCATTCTAGGGATATACCCTAGAGACCATAGCTTATCTTCTAAACAGAGTTCCAACTAAGTCGGTAGTGTTTACATCATATAAGATATGGAAAGGGAATAAGTCTGATCTTAAGGTTGTTAAGATTTGGGGCTGCCTTGCCCATGTTAAAAGACACAACCCCGATAAGTTGGAATTGAGAACAAAGCGATGCAAGTTTGTGGGATACCACCCCAAGGAAACTTGTGGGTATTATTTCTATCATCTCGAGGACCAAAAGGTCTTTGTAGCCAAGAGAGCAGTGTTTCTTGAGAAGGAACACATTCTTGGCGGAGATAATGGGAGCATAATAGAATTGAGTAAGCTTGGAGAACCTAACTCAAGCACCACTCTACAGCCCGAGTCTGTTCAAGTACCTAATACACAAGTTCCAACTTTACGTAGGTCCGGAAGAGTATCTCATTCTCCTAAGAGATATGTGGGATATATTAGAGGAGAAGATGTTGAGGATATTAATCCTTAGACATATGAGGAGGCTATTATGAGTATAGACTCTGGGAAGTAGCAAGAAGCCATGAATTCTGAGATGGATTCTATGTACTCTAACAAGGTTTGAAACCTAGTTGATGCGCCCGAAAGTATTGTACTCATCGGTTGCAAGTGGATCTTTAAGAAAAAGATCGGAGTAGATGGAAAGGTAGAGACCTATAAAGCAAGGCTAGTGGCTAAGGGGTATTGTTAAAGGCAATGTGTTGACTATGACGAAACCTTCTCACCCGTAACAATGCTAAAATCCATCCGAATTCCATTGGCTATTATAGCACACTATGATTATGAGATCTGGCAGATGGATGTGAAAATTGTATTCCTCAATGGGAACCTCAAGGAGGAGGTGTATATAATACAACCTAAGGGATTTTTGTCCAAGGACTACCCAGATAAGGTGTGCAGGTTGCTTAGATCTATTTATGGACTAAAGCAAGATTCTCGAAGTTGGAACATAAGTTTTGATGAGGCAATAAAATCTTATGACTTCGTTAAGAATGAAGATGAGACTTGTATATACAGGAAGGTAAGTGGGAGCGCTATCACCTTTTTGGTGTTACATGTAGATGACATCCTAATCATTATGAATGACGTAGGAATGCTATCCATAGTAAAGACTTGGTTATCTAGACACTTCTCAATGAAGGACTTAGGGGAAGTATCCTATATCTTGGGAATTCAGATCTATAGAGATAGATCCAAGAGGATGCTTGACTTATCCCAGTCTAGGTACATAGAAACTATTGTCAAAAGGTTTGGCATAGAAAATTCCAAGAGAGGTCTCATACCGATTAGACATGGGATATCGCTTTCTAAGAGTATGTCCCCAAAGACTCCTGAAGAAAGGGTGAACATGGATATGATACCTTATGCCTCAGCGATAAGATCTATCATGTATACTATGCTATGTACTATGCCTAATATAGCACATGCTCTGAGTGTCAAGAGCATGTATCAAGCGGATCCAGGCTTGGAGCACTAGAAAGCAGTAAAGTGTATCCTTAAGTACTTGAGAAGGACTAAGGATCTTTTACTAGTATATAGAGGTAGTAGCCCAGGGTTGAAGGCTACACAGACTCAAGTTTTCAATCTGATGTTGATGATAATAAGTCGAATTCGGGGTATATGTACACCTTGAATGGAGGAGTAGTATGCTAGAAGAGTTCCAAGCAAGATACTACTGCTGATTTGACCACAAAGGCAGATTACATTGCTGCAACAGATGCAGCAAAGGAGGGAGTCTGAATGAAGAAGTTCATCACAGATCTAAGAGTCGGGCCAACCAACGAGGGGTTGATTCCTTATATTATGACAACTATAGGGCGATTACTCAAATAAAGGAACCCAAGTCTTATCAGAAGTGTTCTGAAGAGGTTCTAGCTTATTAAAGAGATCATGACCCAAGGAGATGTAGTAGTGGAAAGAGTTCCATCCGAAGATAACATTGCAGATCCATTGACAAAGCCATTGTCTCAGATTGTCTTTAAGCATCACAAGGGTCTAATGGGGATCAGAAATATAGATAATTGGCTTTAGGTCAAGTAGGATATTGCTAGTCATAGGTGCCCAGTAAGCCAATCACGTGAGTGATGGCACGTGTGACTTGACACGGAATCTTTTTACTTATTTTGACATTTATCACTTTATATTGACTATTACATATATGCATGTATATATTGTGATGTCCTTGGATCTATACAATGGGAATCGGATCGTGATGAGATCACGATAAAGAGACTGATTTACCTTTAAACATAAATCCTAAATAATCCCGGTCATAGGTTACTCGAGAGGAACATCGAGATAACCAGACAAACTAGTGTGCTGTATACCCATCCATATGATGGATGTAGTTGATCTCATAGCTACTCATGTGGGGATATTAGGGATACAATATAGGTGCTCATTGGAGAATGAGTTCACTGATTGATCTGCTTATGGAATTTTGGATGGTTGATGATGCCTTATTGTCAAATAGGTCCTTAGACTTGAGACACCAAGGATGTCCTATATGAGTGCTCCACTCTTTGATACCAGACTTATAGGTTTCGATATCCCAGATCTAGTACAACTAGTTATTGAGAGTGGTAGTCGATCTTACGAGGGCTGTTGACTGTCGATAAAAGATCATCCACTCTCGATGTTATGAGAGGAATATCCCATATGTTCTTGCTCAGACAAATCCCTAGCCAGGGTCATTCGGATTGAGAGAGAAAGAGTTCTCTGGGAGAATCCCATTAGAGCGAGACTTGAGTAGAAACCGTATGGGTCTGACAGTACCATGCCTGATATACGATCCCTGGGATATTAGATGGATGAGAGACTATAGGTATACGGTAACTGAGGACAGACATGTCCAATGGATTGGATTCCCCTGTATCATATGAGGACTACAACGTAGTGGCCTAGTACGTCCATAGTCGATGAGTCGAGTGAATTATTATGGAGATAATAATTTACTAAGCCAGAAGAAGTTCTGATGGGTATGACTCACAGGCAGCTCGATATTGGGCCCAAAGGGTCACACACATATGGTAGGTATTGCAATGAGTAGAGGTTCAAATATGAGATATCCGCCGGAGCCCCTATCTTATTGGATATCTAATAAGCCCCTGAATTATTGGACCCCATGGACGAGATCTAATAAGAGCTCATGAGAGATTATTGGATAGAGATCCACTAATCTAAAAGGCTTGGGCTATTGGATGCAGATCCAATACCCAATAGGGGAGGATCCATTAGGGTTTGATAGTAGACCTCTATAAATAGGAGAGATTCAGTGGTTCATAGGCTAGAGACTTTGCTTGCCTCTCCTATTCTCCTCCCCCTCTCTACCTCAGAGTAGGCCTGGAGTTTTGAGGATTGTCGTCACACCCCTATTGTGTGGATCACCACTATAGAGGAGGACGCTTGACCTCCTTCATCCTCTCCTAGAGATATACAAGGAAATAAGGATATATGATCTCTCTAGGTAACACAATTTATTCTATACGCAGTTTGTTTTGTAGATTTTTGCACACCAA